>JAULBR010095101.1:0-35886 GCA_032355825.1 Melanodrymia aurantiaca
CTGGCACAGGGGATAATTAAATCCTTTATAGCGTTACAAATTGTGCATGCCGTTATTGGGACTCGAACCTGTGGCACATACATAGACAGGATATATTTTATGTATCATTGTATGAAGTGCATGAACTTTTGTCTTGTAGTTTATGATAGTGGTATTATGTTTGCAGTGATGGAAGATAATACTGATGATCTGTACATCTCATTAGCATGCTTGAATGGGAACAATTTCCCTCAGGCCAGACCACTGGATGGCTACATAATATTGATTTTCCTATCACACCTAAGTCTGATGCATTTCTTTTCCCAGCAATAAATTGTAGGTTTATTTTCTGCCTTCAGTTCTGAAATGATTAATTTACCATACCAAACCACGTCTCAAGTTACATGATATGGCTCCTAGAATTATTTTCAACATTACTGTGGCCAAAACGGAAAGATAGATATCTTCAAATACAATAAGTTCAACACATGCTTGCATAGACCCACAAAAATTGGTTGCAGAGAAGAAAAAAAAGAAGTTAATTAGAACACCCTACTGTTAAATCAATTTAGATGAAGAAAAACCTATTACCAGATGCTGCACTAGATGGTTCACTTAATCACTGAGAGCTTTCATGTGGTGAAAAAATCAGAAAAACTATCAAATTCAACAAATTAATTAGTTCCAACTTCCATTATAAAAGCTAAGTACTGGTAAATTATGATTGTAGAAAACATTAGAATGACAAAATGTAAAAAGTCATGAATGATGACGCTCGTTCGTGAGTGAGCTGAAGGAATGATCATTTTGATAAATGATTTGTTTAAGTAAAAGTTGGATAAAAACAATTTAACACATTGATTTAATGTACAGTTAAAAAAATGATAAAGTACTTTAATTAATGTGATACATAACAAAAATAGGCATTATGATCAGTGTATGTATTAAACAGATTTTCAACTATAACGTCAGTCATTATTAATGTAATACTAATGTTGTTCCAATTACATGTATGAATAGCTAGTAGCAGTAATAACTATATTGATTAATTTGATTAAATGTATTTATTCATGTATATTCATGTTGCCAGTGTTATGTGTATTGCAATAAATCTGATCTTAATGTAATTCTGATCAGTATACATAGGCTTTCAATTACTGAATTAGGAACCGATTGGGATCAATCATATGAACTCAGGTCTAAACCAGATGGTCACTTTTACAGATATAAATTCCACCCTTGGAAAGCAGAACTCGCTCAGTATGTAACCAAACTAACAAACTGCTCATTTCTCATCCATTTAGGTATTTTGATAACAATATTTTGTCTCAATAATAGTTTTTCCAAAAGAGTTCTACTTTCTACAAACTGAATAGAGCAAAGGAATAGGGTACACCACCAAAATATCTCTCTCAAGATTTACTATACGTATCTTTAAACAATCACAATAAACGAACATAATTCAAATATTTATCCCCATTTATTTTTCACTTCTTTCAGCAATAAAAGAACATTTGTATTTTTCATAAAACAAAGCCAAAAAATAATAATTTTGAAACATCGTACATACTTTCCCACACTTTCTCAAAAGTATCCAAATATATCATTTGATAAGCATTACCCTGACAACTTTGAACATAGTGCCAAGAAATGCAAGGTTCTTCACTACAAGTACCAAGTAGTTTGGCTCAGAACTCAAGTGCTATTCTGACTGGTGGAATTTCCCCATTTGTGCCTTGGTTACAAGAGGCAGGCTGTAAATGTAATTCAATTCCTCCATCAATACCTCTGTGATACAAACATAACAGGATGTTACAAACAAGAGACACATTCTGCAGATGCCAGGGAGACTCTCAAAAGTAATAAAACCACATCCAAAATGTTTGGCAAAGGGGATTGTGTGGGTTGTTAAACGCGATATTATTAAGAACTTAAACAAGCTTTACACTGGCCTTTGTGATATAACAGAAATCACAATACGCACACACATGTATGGAAGGTTTATTGATGTGTGTACAAAATAAGTCCACAGTTTATACATAACTTGAAAGGAAAATTCAAGTACAGTCAAACCTGCTTGAGCGGCAACCTGTATTAAGCGGCCTCTTTTTGTTACTCCCTTAGGTGGCTACTTAAGACAGGTTTGACTGTACTTACATTTCAAAATTAGGTTTTCAGGGCTGTATGGTGCACCCTTCATCGTTCATTACTTATTTGCAGTTTGTGAATAATAAATAAATGATCGCACTTGCGTGCACGCCACACAATATTTATGAAACTCGTTTGGGAATTTAATTATTCAAATACAACAATTTCCAAACTAGTTTCATAAATATCGTATAGCACACAAGCTCATGGAATAATCTATATCTATTTCCCAATCTTACTCAATCAACTAGGCCTATATAAAAACATGTGTGCCTGAATGTCATGTGTAGCCAACATTTCTTTTAATAACAATGACAGGTTTAAAAGTGTCGAACAGGGCTTGTTGGAATTTCCGTTTCTCTTGGGAGTCATGTTGTTTTCACACTTGGTGAACTAAGGGTGAAGGCTGGTTGAACAAGACTACACATACATGTACAGCTAACCCATTAAAATCTAAATAATATACATTTATAAAGTGGTAGTAATTACACAAAAAAAGCGTCTTGTAATGCATGGTGTCATTGTAATACATGCAGGCTGCAAAATGACCGGGTTTGCATCGCAATTAGCATATTTTATCAAATTCCAGTAGTTGCTTTTCCATTCTCTAACCAGTAAAAAAAACCTGCTACTCACAATTTCATAAACAAATTGCACCATGACATGGTGTCATTTATGTACAGATCGGTCAAATTTCCAGGATTTTCGTAAAATGGTGTAGTAATCTTACAAATAATAAGAGTTGATATTTTTGCATTTGATGCAACAAATTAACTTGAAAAAGGTTATTTTATATACCCCGGTATTTAAAACAATAAATATTCAAATTGCAATTCAAATACTTTTTGACAATTTGCACAATATGATGCATTTTAATAAATTTGATAAAATAGAAGGAATTTTCATCAAGATAAATCATATTCACACACTATTCAGATCTGTTGGATCTTACAATTAGAGATAAGATTCTATTTATTGAGATTGTCTATGTAATGTATTTGTACAAATGAGCTGTATAGCTCAATGTCAATAAAATAATTGAATTGAATTGAATTAAATTGAATTGAGTTGTGTGGGTCGAACAGGAAGGAAATAATAACAATACCGAATGTTCTATGACTTACCACCAACATCAATCAAGCGCATCTGAGTGAGGGTAGGATCCTCATTGTGTTCTTCTAGAACAGTGTCATCAGTAACAGCTAAACTCTGAAAAACACAGAAAAAGAGAACATTCTTTAATTATTTTTATCAATTTAAGTCAGTCTTCCTTAGGTTTTAAATTTAACACATTCCAGATGACATCGGTCGTAGATGGTATATGTATTTGGCATATAATTTACTAGACAAAATTTTCACATAATAGTTTAGTTATATCCCTATGCAGGTATCTTCTGTCATAAAAACTAGTTTATTAGTATATTCCTCAAATAAACTTTATCAGGGGACGCCGATACAACAAAAACACATCAGACTAGAAAGGGTTAAACAAAAATACAATCCCCATTTTTAAAGTTGTCACCTGTTATTTCTAAGACCTCCAAACATATTTTTTTACAAGCATATGATATAACCATTGTTTAATGTTCATCCATTTTATGCACCCATCCAATTCAAGTTAAAAACAAAAATCAATTTTAGCATAGGTGACATGCTAATAGAAATACATTTTATTATATTTTATGGTGAAAAAAAAAGGAATAAATTGTAAGTCATGAGGTTATTACGATACAATAATAATAAATATAAATGCAGATAGCATCAGCTGTTACTCATTGCCAAGGGAAATTAGAATAGCAATTTTGTGTAAAAGGTCATTGCAATATGTTTAAATCCGGGGAACACATCTTGGTGTGACAGCAAACAGCAGGAGAATGTCATCATGAACTACTGGGTAAATACTAACTGTTTTATCACACATGACTCACCAGTCATCAGATGGGCAATAAATAGACTTCACTTGGAAGTCCTGTTATTCAGGTCGACTGTAAGTAAGGATCTACACACACATCACTATCACTATCACTATCACAGTGACATACAACCAAAACAACCAACAGGTATCACTATGTACATGGACCAACGCATTAGAATGGAACAGAATCTCATAAATGCTTGAGTTCTAAAAATTTAAATAGACACTTTTTGGGAAAATACGAAATAAAGAAGTGGTTATATATTGCATTCAAAATCACTGCATGGTTAACTTTTGGTTTGCAGGGTTTTAGAGACTTACAGTATTCCAATACAAGGGCAATCAGAGATTTAAATTTGGATATTAATTTTAAAATGGGTACAAAAAAGAGAACGGGTGTGAGAGAAGGGGGATAAAATAAAGTTCTGCCTTTTGAAATGGGTTACAAAATTCTTTGAACAGTCGATTATGAATCATTCTATATTACATAATATTCTGAAGATCTCAGTTGATTTCAATTTCCGGAGTCCTTTATAATCAACATAGTGCAAAATATTGAAAAACAAAGTCCATCTTGGATTATTTGGAAATACTTTTAATGCAATATAATACCATGACTACTGTAAGTTAACAGACGACTTCATAAAGTGTGATAAAGTGTGATAAGCTTATGGATCTAACAGTAACGTCCTCAAACATCTCTCAACTGTTCATCAGTACAGCAATAATAAAATACACTTATATTTTTGAGACATTGATTCAATAATTTGTATCTAGCTATGCTACTGAGAACTGTCACAAATGATATGCAACTGTAGTGGACCTTTTAATTTCAGTGAAATTCCAATATTGGTTAATTTTAAGGGACTATTAGCAGCATTACAGCATACCTAGAAATAGTTTTAAAGCAGGCTTTTTGCATTATACAATCATAATGATATGCGAGATCTAAGTATGATACCTGTATAGTGTTTATCACATGTGTGCACGCAAGCACACACATGCCCCCGCACGCACACACGCACGGACACACATATTGTTATGTGTGAACCTTTTAAATTTTATGTACTTCTTGAAAACCGTTCTGACAATGTCAATACATTTAATATTCCAGTGGGAAATAAAAGAGGCAATTTAGCCAAATTAACTACGTTACATACATGTATGTATAAGCAATACTGTCAAAATATGTCCAAGGTGCTACCTATTACCAAAAGTATACAAATAATGGTTAAAAATGTATTGATGAACTATGCATGACCCAGGTACACTGCAGCCAGCTGTGGCAGATAGCAGCAGATCTGTGGCAATCACATGAGTAAGCATTATGGATCTCCAGTGCTGTGTGTATTCAGTAGGCTGCTAGTCCTGTGTGTATCCAGCAGACTGCCTGACTGCCTGCCTGCCACTAATATTTAGATCAATCACTTGTTACTCCTGCTGCAAACCAGCCACAACCAGTTCAAACTGACTGGCTGTGCAGTGTTTGAGCCATGATTAAATCTGATCTGGAACATAAATATCTACTGTTATATAAACTTAAAATCCATAAGTGACAGGAAAGCACGGCCATTGTGAGTTCTGGTGAGACAGGGTGACCAACCTGGTAGGATATTTTTTTCCAGAATTTCATAATATTTTTACATCTAATCGAGCAAAGACACTTTTGAAAAAAGATTAATGAAAGCGTGTGAATGCACTTTTAGAACAATTTAATAAAAAACATGGGATGCCGTTTTTGTATAAATTTACAAATGAACAACAAGCACATTATAATATTCTATATCAGGATTACCCTAACAAGTGTCCAATAATTGCTTACAGACTCCTCTATCTATAACAAAGCAGATATACTTCAAAAACATTGTTTCCACCAAAAATAATAGTACCATCAAATTGCTAATAATTTTATTCCACTTTGACTTAGTGTACCATACAGTTTTATGCGGGTTTTGTTTACATCAACAAAACAGCTCATTTAAAATCACAACTGCACCCGACCAATGTGACAGAATGCAGAGAAATCAGGTTCGGGAGCGATGCATGACATGAACAAAGATCAGGCAACCTATTCATATTTAATGCACGTCAAGATTTATTATTTTGGCTTGTCATGGCTGGATAATTTTATGGCTTTAAAGACTGATATAAACAAGTCACGGCAACATGAATAATGCATAGGTAGGCAATTGTCTGTAACAAAAGATGCCTGATCACAGGCAGTGACACATAAACTTGATCTGCACATTGCTAAATAACACAAGAAACTACTTCAAGAGAGCAAGAACTATAATGTTAACAAACAGAATGGCAAAGGCTATAAAGATCTCAATCAGTAACTTTGCCAGTCGCTATATGGCAAGTGACTCATAAACTTACACCCTCATGCAAAATGCATTAAGAATTAAAAGTAAACACAGCAATAAACAGTTGATAGTGAGTAATGTTGCAAAGATATCCTAGTCAAAAGAATTTAAGCAACACCAACATTTGTACAGTTAACAATGAGAAGATAATTATCATTGTTCCAGACTATTGAAATTATGAATTTTAAAGAAATTTAAGGTACACATGAAGATATCATTTATAACAGTTTCCAGCATATACTGTAAAACTGGTATTATTCACATCTGTTGTAATTTAACTGCAAAAAAATCAAGCAAACAATTACTACCGGTAGTAATGATATCCATTGAAAACTATAAATTATTTTTTGCAATGCCAAAATTCCATAAAAATTATTGTCAGAAGTTTTTGAAATCACGAAAATTTACTGCTGCGAATATTGCCAATTTAGAGTACAAAGAACTGATCACCTCGATACCCTAGAAATATCTGGTATTCACAGGATTCCAGTTCATCAAGGAGTTCCTTTCATCTCCATCAAATGCAGAATTAAAATATACAACAATTGTTTCGCTTGTCAGAATAACTTGGGAGGGTTGACATAACTGACCAATTAATTACGGCAAGTGTGAAATAACACCATTTAATAATAATACAAATATGATAATTTAAAATGTTGTTGGCGTCTTTAATTCACGGGTTAATGGGATATCATTCATACATAAACTATTTGATCATTTCCAACTTGCTGGCTATTTCTGTCATCTTCGCAGATACAGAAAATGTTGCAATTTCTTTTAATTAGTTGTTATGCATTCAGCTGTTGTATTTGCCAACACAGAAAAAGACAAGAGTTTGTGATTGATTAGTTTGCTGACATTGAACACATCCAAGATATGCCGAATGAATGTTAATGCTTGGATAAGAATAATCTGAGCTCTTTAAACCATGGAACTCGAGTAAAGATTACAGACTACTTTGAGTATCTTATGTGGTGGCAGCAGGTTTTTTCTGAAACCATGTGTCGACATAATCATGTGTTTGACATTCAATAACCGCTGATTATTTATTAATAAATGAGCTCCAGTGATGTCATTAAACAAATCAATTTAAATGCTGCAATTGCTAATGCATACATACACCCTATAAAACCCAACATCCATCACACAAAACTGGTCTAAAGTAGTTGAGTGCAATGTGTACACAATGACTCGAGACTTTCAGATAATGAATGCATTTGGGAAATCTGAATATTGAAAGCCAGATTTTCGGCCCATACATTTGCTTGATAGTACAACTGCCACTACACCATATGATAATATGACAACATTTGAAGTTTAGGTTGACCAGATCCACTTGCAACCATCTGACAATGTGTACACCTTGTATCTTCACCTATGCACAAGATAGTCACATACAGATAGTTCATCTGTGCGACATATTCTACCTGTTACAGGCACAGCTACGCAAGTCATTGGCATACGAAGTCAACAACCATTCTGCACAGACTACATTACTTGGTCTTGAGATCCTATAGATGAGTCAACATTGTAAGTTTATCAGTGCCATTACATACCAATTTAATCTATATTTTTGTGTTTTTTTCATTGCCAATTAAACTCAAATTCTTTAAATACTGTGCTTAATTATTGGCATTCAGTGTAGATTAAAAGAACACCGAAATTAATGACTAGATATCACTGTTAAAATTTATAATCATAGTAAGATTAAAGTGTTATTCATGAACAGTCTAATTATACTGCACAATCAGCTTGCTGCAGGTTCAAAAATAGTTTATCTCATTCCTGCTGAAAACTGCAACTTGTAAGTGATTTATCTGCTTTCTAACTGTTGTGAGAAAGTCCCCAGAGCAACAGCCAGGAAAACGGTGTCCTACTTTCACGGTGAGGATTTTTTTCACTCTCCTTGTTTTTCAAGAAAAGCAGTAAATCAGTTTCGAGAGGTCAGGCTCCCAGTGATGTCTTTAATCTCTGCCTCAAAGGTTGCAGGGCTTGTATGTTTGATAACACACAACTACAGATGTAGAGGCTTGCAAGCGCCAGGTCAGCTGTGTGCTGACTGTTTACCTGGGTAGGGAAAGGTCATCAACAATGGTGACATGGCATGATGGAATGTCCCATCAGTGGTTCACAGTCCACAGGATGTCACACCTGGTGGTCCAGCAATCTTCTCAACAAAGCACAAACACAAGAGACTTGATTCCTGGCTTCTAGTGGGGATGTGTTACAACTTCATTGTGGCTTTGTTTTATTTATTTCATTATAATTACCTAAATTACACACTTCCTCAACCATACTAACACCCAATGAAATTTGGTTTTTATTTGTTGACTACAGGTTCTCAAAAGCATTACAGCGATCATAAAGCAACTAAAATTGTATTTAAAAATTGAATACAACTGAAATGGCATTTGAAAATTGTATCAAAAGTAATATTTTTAGTCAAATTAAATTAAGCTGTTGATCATAAATAGTAAAACAAAATTATCTATCCCGGCTTGTTATGAAATTTCCAACCAACATCGATGATAAAATCTCAGTCAAAAAGGTACTACATACACATTTTTGTACCATTGGCACTACATATATATTTTCTTATCTATATGTACATGTACATACTGCTAACACTTATTTGTGAAAACAACTTGAAATGTTTACAAATACACACTCCTGGATGAATAACCAGTGTAAGTTCCCATGTCAAATTGATGTTCCAGTATTGTAAAATCAGGTTATACCACAGCAAAACAAGGCACATTGTTTAAATACATCCACAAGAGACCTGTTTCATCTTTTAGCCAATGGTTATCAGTATTTGTCTCAAATCAATCCAATTACTCATCCTAGGTCACATTTTGTCTGTGTTTCTGACACCAATAGGTTTCCATTTTCCAGAAATAAAATTGTTGTTTCTTTTTACCGTATCTACAAAACATTCACTTTCTTATTGTGTTATCTTATTTCTTAACAATAATTTTGCTAATATACATACATTATTACATTATAGTTGAAAAAATAATAATATAAGTTTAATTTTATATTTTGTCATACATTTAAACCATTTCCAAATTATCTTAAAGTACTAGCTGTATAATAGTTTTACTACCCAGGACATTCATCAACAATGGAATTGATTAGCTTGATAGGTCATTGGCCAAATGGATGTACAAAATGGTGGAAATACCAACAAAGGGATAGGTGACTAACCAGGAAGAACTGAGAATAAGAACTAGTTTGTCAACATGCTACTAGTTTGTCAACATGCTACTAGTGTGTCAACATGCTAATAAGTCTGCTTTTCTTACAAGTGTAGTAAGACAAATATAATTTAACACAGTTTTGTTTATTTAAGTGGATGCAAGGCATTAGTTACTAGAGTTTACACATTTATGCAAATGTCTAGTTATTATTAAAAATAATACACGTTGTAACTATCAAGAAAGCAGAAGTAGAGCAGAACATTATTTACTTTTTGCTACTATATGGTGTCACTATTGCAAACAGAGATCTAAGGATGCGTAAATATGCTTGATCAGCATGAATAATATCAGTATAAAATCATTGTGGGCATTATAGGACTAATGATGTACGCAAGATGAATCACTGACGGATCCAGCTGTACCAATCATTCAACTGGGGTACATAATGCCTATTGAACTGTCACTGAGTGACATACATTTTAGCTTTCTGTGTGACAAAATAAGTTATCCAACAAAATTCATGTAACTACGGTACTGATAAATACTTTTAAAAGATTCATACTTTGCTTCATGTTTAGGAACTGTGTATTTAGTGTTTACCATGTTCAGTTTAAATGCGATTACGCTACATTTCTAATTTACATATTTCTTTCCAAAAATACTTTACAAGGAATAGTCAGATCTGAATAATAATAAATAATTTATGAGTACTTTGATTGTTTATATAGGTCCATATATATACACACACACACACACACTACTTAAAAAAAAAATCAATATTAATAATAAAAACACCGGTTTTAATGTTATATGTAGATGAATCGATATGCCACGAACAGCTTTACTGCAAATTGACTTTTGCTGTTATGTATGTAACCAGACATGACTTGCATATTAATGTCCTAAATAGTCACACTGGTTAACCTGCTGGATCCATGACAAACGACAATAATACAAGCATACTGTGAACACTCCTTTGTGAAGTCTCACATATTTTTTTTTTTACAGAAAGGCATGGTGATAACATGATGTAGTGACAAAGGCCTCAGTATTAGTTACACCACTGAGTCAGTCGAAAGGGTTGGCCAGTATAACGGGTTCAGATTCAGAGAATCAACAAATGACACAGAAAAGCTTTTTTTATTGTGTTCGGCTACCATACAAGCTAACTTAATTAAGTACATCCTGGATAACGTAGCAATAATGTTTAATCATGTAGATAAATAACTTATAACACAGTAAACTAATGAACCTGAAAGTTGCTGCAAAAATCTTATTTATTATAGTGGCAGACTGATAAAGAAATTCTGTAAGCCATTTTGGATATTAGATTCTACAAGTTATAAATAGAGCAGCATTAGTGTTAGTTATAAACACAACTTCATATACAGGGGAACAACTTTTTCTACAAATATTTTTGAAGACTGATAATGATAATTTACTGAAAGAACAAAAATCTGAGTACGGAACTAATATTTAAAAATATTGGTAGAAATTTACAGGAAGGAAAACAATCTGAGTATGAAGGACAAACATTAAAAATAATGGTAGAAATGTGTTTTCAAGATTTTAGTAACACACTAATTTAATACACTATCTTATTTGCAATAGTTTAATCCAAACTAGTAATGGTAAATAACCAATGTATAAGTTACATATCTCACTAAAGCATGAATTGGATGCATCAGCCATTGTCACTATATCATAATATGGACATAAAAAGGTAAAGGCAGAGTTGTCAGCTGACTAGAATTTAGAAACAAATATCTTATAAAAATTATTGGTTGTAAGAAATAAAACCTAAAACATATTTTCCATAATTACATATTTCTTACAAAAACACACCACCACATCTAAAAAAAACTCGTAACAAAATCTGAAACTAAATCTGAAAATGTAACAAATATCAATTTGTAATAAAGAAATACAAGCCTGTGTTGTGAAATATTGATTACAAAGTATTCAGCTCTACGTAATGTAACTAAAATTGATTCTGACTTACCTGGAACAGACTAAAACCTGTTCCTGACCTTGTGAAAGAAGTGAGGCCAGTCTGCAGAGATATTATCAATCAAGCTGACAGATGACTCATGCACCTTTCAGAGATACGCTGCTTCAACATTCCGTGCAGCAGATCAAGTTTACAAGACGTCATGTTTACAGATATCGGCCGCACTTTCAATCAAAGCTTATTGATTGCATGCATATGCAGGCAATCTATTTCGTTAATAATTAATGAAGCTGCTATTAATAATAATTCATTAACTGTTAGTTAAAATATTTCTAAATTTAACATTGTGATTTCTTTGATCTACTTATATGAGCAGAACCCACAGAAACTATCATTGAAGCCATGAAGGTTAACTTGGAATAACCTTAGAAACCTGTTTAAAACAGTTAACTTAATATAATTAAACAGCAAATATATATATATTTTTCAAATAACGTATGCCTGACATTCTGAAGAAATAAGTGATAACATTTAAAATGTATGTCAATACTTGATAACAACCCTGAGGGTGGCAGGCCTTCATTTTTTCTCCAGCTGTATGCTCGGTAGTATTTGAGACACAGCTTGAACCTTCTATTACTATTAGGACATACTTGTGTGAAAAATAGCAAGTCATTTACATTGTTGACCTTCACATATCAACATGAAGTAAACAAACAGTTGTACCGTTGTTTACTTTATAAAGAGTGTATACTATAACTCAAAAAGCTATATAAATATATATGTATATATTTGCGACTTCTATTTAAGACCATGGCTTCTATTCTTCTACTCGGCTATCTCTAATTCATATGGTCACATCACGCAGGGTTCTATATTGTCACAAACTAATGCACTGTTCACACGGGTATTATTCGAGCCCCTGCTACTGTTGGAGACCCGGGCAATGATCAAGTATATATGGCACACAAATGGAAAGTGCAGCAGACACAGATACACTAAATCCGAGTTTGTAGAAGTGGCACAAAAACTCACTCAAGGACACGTCTCCTGTTTCTTAGTCTTCTCCCAGGCTAAAAGCCAACAGTCTTTACAGACACTCCCTTTACTATTGACACTTTTAAAAGGGAATGGAGAGAGATTTGACAAATGCAATCTTGAGTCTGGTTCAATATTTGCTACAGCCATGTGAGCTCTGAATACATTGATCAATAGTTATCATAATGGGCCTGTACAGCAGGCAAGTCTGATTGACCTTTCACTTCCATGCAACATTACTTGCTCATTTCCATCCACTGTCTTCCACATAGCTTTTATTGATTGATCACACCAAGCTGTTATGATGGGGATCATTTCAAAAGATCAATGTGTAACAAACTGAATATTACATCTCAAGTTGAGATAATTAATAAAATAATAAAAAAATTCATATTATACGAAAAAATTATTTTTTATATAGATAGCTTGAAATCTGTAAATTAATTACAAGCTTCGCCTAACACCCAACCATAACAATCTAAAGTAATTACTGTTTAATAGGAAACTTAATTTTAACAAAACCAACACTCGTGGTGAGACTGATAACAACTGAACATAACGCTGAACAAATACAATAAACAAAAACAAATTGATTCATTTGATATAAGTATATAGTTTTATATATATCTACACCAACACAAAATCGAAGTAATAAGGATGCCATAAAATTATACCTCTTGAAGACAGTGGCAAAATTGGTAAACATGTTTTTGTGGTAAACAATACACACTAGGAACAGATTTTTCCAGAAATAGATGTTCTATTTCATGCTGAATAGTTATGGCTATTAGATACCTATAGTGTTTGTGTACATAACAAAACTCAGTGATATAAAATTAGTAAAAATAAAGTTTGTTTGTTTAACAACACTACTGTAGACCATGCATCATTGATCAGTTATTGGATGTCATACTTGATTATGTCGATACATTGTCTCAGAAGAAATCTGCTGCCTCCACGTATAGGCTACTCAGGGTGCAATTTGTTTTTAAAATTGTGATTAATATAGCAGGTTTTTTTTACTGGATGAATGGAAAAGCAACTACTGGAATTTGATTAGAACTTTTATAAAATGAGTAATAATATTGCATTGCGATCGCGAACTCCAATCATTTTGCAACCTGTTACTCATGTGGATTAATAGGTATGGATCTTTTTATGTACCTGTTATGGATCACTGGTTGGAACAAGACAGGTCCACTAAGGATGATTGATTATTCAACATTTAATTAGAATACGCATTCATAATAATAGTAGAGATACTCATAAAGCATGTGTACGTGTATAAAATTAAATAATTAATACATAATTTGACTTGAATTCAAATACAGCACAGGCACTAATCACACATGAATAATACTGAGATTATACGCATACATTTACATCAATAGAAAAGGTCAAGATGGAAAGTTTCTTTGAGGCAAGCATTACTGGTATAAACATATGGCAAGCAAGAACATGCCAACAAGCTTTAATTTAATCTCTAGTAAAACACTATGAACAACTAAAACTTGATGGGAACAACCAATATTAATTTTGTGTCGCACCAATGTGTGTAGTCTGCATCTAGTGATAGCAAAGTTAACGGTTATGATCAGAAGGTAGATGATATTATTACAACTGTGGCCCCAATGCATTGATCTCCTATACTTTATGTGATATACATGTGCCATGGTATACACGTGCCAAACAAAGCTGTGCAACTTGCAAACAGGTATTCAACTGGCCAGCTTGGATGACTGCTTTTACCTTGGCCTTTGTTTACTCACATATGAGAAAAAAGAAAGAAAATCTGTTCTTTTCACCTGTTAAGACTCAGTCAGGTTGCTTTCTTTGTTGTTCAGAATGTGTACTTTAACCTTTAACTTATTCGATATACATATGTTTTCAGTTTCCGTACAAACATATCAGGAACAATATTCAATGTTGTCAAGATGAATTCAGTTCTGTATGTAGTTACTTGTAGTAAACAAAATATTTGGATGTAAATTGTAATTGTAAAACACATCGTAGACTGTATTTGACATAATACGAGCCCTGCTCCAATAAGTCCTCCCTTACATGTTTTGAAAACATGTCTTAATTAGTGCCACCTTAAAAGCAAATGTTTACATACTTTACCTGCCTATTTTCAATTATTTTAATTGAAGAATTGATGCTAAGTGTGCTATTAGTCAAGCAAATTCAGAGCAAGGAAACGTGGCGGGTATTTCAAAATAACCTACCACTGATGTGAAATAACAAAACTAGTAACATGGTTGTCCATTTTTCATTTTATTCGTGAAGCAATATTGATGATTTTCTTTACAATAATTGTTCATAAGCACTATAAGGTCAAATACATTAACGTTAATGCATCATTTTGTAGTAAACAATAAAAAATCTATTTTGAACTTCTAGCGGATGTGGAGTTGTAATGTATAATAACATCAGCCATTCTTCCTGTCCATGCACCCACCGTACAGCTCCATCCACTGTTATGAACTCTACAGGTTTTACAAAGAATAACAAACTTAGGAGATAAAAGTATAATATGGAGATTTTAGATGTGTGGGTGTTATTGTCCATTTGATGCCAGAAAATGTCATTTTGACTGAAGCCACAACAGACAATTAACTTCTACCCGGCTCCCCTTATACAGTTAAAGTAAACTGATCCACTTTCATTTCAAATGATATCCGTGACTGGAATCCCATTTGGAAACGATATTACTAAAGATTGTGTGCAATTTAAAAAAACCATAAATACAATGTATCTTACTACAAATAAAGCACTAATTTCAATGTAGATATTATTCATATACATAATATAAGTTTATATTATTATAATATAAGCTAAGCTACTTATTTGAATGTTTTATTTCCCACAAACATGTTGTATACCTTGACCCGGATAAGCACCATGGCGACTAGCCATTTGCATTCTCCAGTACTCATGGACTACTTTAAAAGAGTGACAAAAACCACTTTTTTTTCATTTTAATCATCAGATCAAGGATTATAGGGAATCTTCAGAATACTCCTGACAAGTACCTCGATTTATCAGATCGGAAATGTTGAATTGCCATAAATAGGTAAACCAGTAATAAAATAAACAGAATTTCTTTTAATTTTAAAATATATTAAAACCGTCTTAAAACTAACTAAAAAATCCCAACGTTCCATTTAAAAACTTTAACTTCCTCAGGGGACTAAAATACAAACAAATTGCAATGAGGTAAAAACAGATTAACAACATGTGAGCTGATTAAAACACGACATTAGCTAAAGACAAGGGACCAATCAAGTAAACGGTGTAATAAAAGGGACTGACTAAAAAAAGGAGGGTTAAAACTAGCCAAAGTCAATGGGCTGGTTTTAGTTTAATTTTTAAACATACCAAAAAAAATCGTCTATCAAAACAGAGATCATTTTTTAAATAAACCTATACAATAAAACCTACCAGTACAGGTCTTGGCAACAGTGGGTAGTTTATAGTATAATTGTGTTTTATTGTTGCTGGTTAACAAAGCCTTTCACAAATAGCTCTCTGATTCTCTGTGAGCACAAAAGGAAAACACTACTTGAGATGACCTACTATACTCAAGTGGCTGCGTTCATGTCAGAAACAGGATGGTGGTTGTTAGCCGGAGATAACAACACAAGACAGGTCACTATATAAAATATTGCCCTTGTAGCTGTGCTCCCCACCCAGTGTATACTCTTGTGTTCAGCGTTAACCTTCTGACATCAGCCGAGCATTGAGATAAACCTTTAGAATAGTTACTGTACAGGAATGATACATGCATATTCAACAGTGTGTCCCGACCAATTAGAATTGCTAAATACAAATAAACAAATGATTCATGTCTTAACAATATTATAATTATCATTATGCTGTGTCATGTTTGTTGATTTGAATATATCAGTACATGTAGCAAGTTGAACTGTACTAGCAACTTAGCAATTCTATTGTAGAATTGTAGACAGTGTGTATGTACTACACAGTAATTTGAGGGCGGTAAAGAAAACGGTTTGATTATATTTTGCTTCATTTGTATTCATTATATTCTAATTATTGTTTCAAAATTCAATTATAAAACAACATTCGATGAAGTATTGATAATCAATCTTCTTCTACGTGGCTTGTTTACCGGTAGTATTAAACTAGTACAGCTGAGCAGTCTGTAAAACCAGTCAGAAAACGATCGAAGCAGTAATCTGCAAACTGCTTGTGATCGACCATGTGCATGGTACGTCATACATGCAGCAATGTAAGTGTACATCTTGTGACTTTGAGTAAATTAGTTTGGCAGCAAATCAGCCTGATGGCTTTTCCAATCCATACCTCGCGGCTTCTCATATTGATTACTTTCTAACACAATTCTCCATTCTATCTGGCAACTAGGCAGATTCAGCAAGCACAAGAGATAATTCTTCAACCAAGAACAAATGTCACGCCCTATCAAGTATTTACATTGTATTCCCATTCTCTATATCTATAAGCAGTAATAACACTTGAGGGATTGCTTCTATAATACTTTACTACACGTCCTTATTTAAATTTATATTTAGTATTTAATTACAAAAACCAAAAAAACATGTATAAAAAGGAATGTGACAATTAAAAATGTGTGTAAACCATTTACAAAATATGTTGCTATATACGTACAGTGACAACATTTGACAACATTAAAATGCAACCAATTCCCATCACTAAATATATATAAAAAAGCAAACTTACTTTGGTACTATGATTGTAAGAGTGGATAACTGCTGTGTACCACTGCGTTGTACCCTCTGCACGATATACTTCCACACGGTAGCCCACAAGAACAGTTGGTGTTGTCAACAATATTTTTTGTCCATCCTGATAGTCTACCCATGCTTTGACTGCATTTCGTACATCTGAATCTTGCAGTGCAGATTCACGAGTGTTTTCCTCGCCTTCCTGGAAATAGAAACAGGATAGTTAAAATGATGCCGTGTACGTAGCCTGTCCTGCAGGTAATTTGCTAAGTCGTGATCTATAACAAGCAACTGCCATCATCCAGAGAAAAAAAAGATGAATAACATGACTGACCACACCCCAAACATTTGGGAAAAAACCCAGAAATATTTACATCCTGTTGACACGATATACGTAATGGACACAACTAGAATGACAGGAAATGTTTGATGGTTTATATTTTGAACAGGACTTTTATTAAGTGCTTTCTTTCAGTTGTTTGGCATCATGCAATAACTTGAAATGAATTATGTCCCGATTCAATGGTACTAAAAATACAGTAGGTAATATGTCAGATATATAAAAACCACCATTTTCAAAAACAAAAGCACTCCCCAAATCAATTTATCGAGATGATAAATAGTAAATATGGATTTATTGAAAAAAATTTTTTTACAGCAACACTTTCGATTTATATATAAACAACCAATAAGTTGTACATAAAGTTCATGTACACCTTTGATAAAAAAAACATTTGCTTGTTGAGTGAAAATAGTTACTAGTTATAACACTAAAATTAATTTTAACATACTTTAAAAATTACAACACTTGTAAAATTGTATACTGGTTTATTGATTCAGTCTACACTGTTTTTTGGCTGATCAATAATTAATAGTTTATGGACTGTAAATTGTTTATTTAATACATAGCAAATCCTACCTTTAAAAAAGTGTTTTTATTTCAATGAATGAAACAATTGTTATTTGATAAATATTTGCATAAACAATGCACAAACAAAATGATTGTGCATGCAATTTACATTCTTTCTGAAGGTATACTTGCAATTTAATGGCAATAAATAATCATATGATCTATCTTCTGTAAAATGAAGTCTGTGCTTGAGTTAAGCAGGTCTAGTATTGTGTGACTATTAATGTAGCAGTACTGTTCGATACAATAGCAGTCTGTACATGTTTTCCAGAGCCCTTGACCTTTGAAAGAATAAGCCCAGAAACCGGTTGTAGGTTTACCTAAATCCACACATGACATTAACTCCAGGCAAAACAAATTACATCCAAATGTCAGTACACAATGCCAAGAAACATGTACGCTGTAGGCATTGCCTCATAGCTCTCCACATTAATAATGTTGTTCTAATACAAATAATGCTGCTCCCGCACCCCATAACGTTTACATCATGCAGCATGACCAGCAAGTAACTGCACTATTATTGTTAACAATAAAATACATTTAGAGATATGAAGATTGGCTTCAAAGATATAGAATATCCGTGAGAGAGCGTTTATTTATAATGAGTATTTTTTCAACCGTACATCACAATTGAACGATAAAGTTTGTCTGGAACACATTGATAAATAATCAGCGGTTATTGCATGTCAAACACACACTTATAGCAACACTTGGTTACAGAGGAAACCCGCTGCAGCCACATAGGCTACTCTTCGAATCACAGAAAGGGATCTCTTATGTGCACTTTTCCAGACAGAATAGCACACACACTACAGCCTTTGATACAAACCAGTCGTTAGATCACTGGCTGGAACGGAACACAACCCAACAGGTCCCCTGAGAAGGATTGATCCTTCGACCCATCAAGCCGTTTCTATTAATATTAGGTACACTTTTCAATACCTTTTTTCGTGACCCAATTCATTTGGACAGGGTATGGTGAAAAGTATTAAAGAGTTGTGCATTTAGGAAGAAGTGATTAATTTTTTAGATGGTCCCTAAGTGGCACATTCCTTTATTTACATGTTCCACAGACATCTATGTCAGTATAATTATACCAGTCATTGAACATTAACTAGTTTTCTAGTAGTTTGATTAGAGACAGTGCCAGACCTGTCAACCCTACTGTTTTCCACAGGAGTCTTCTGCTATTTTTTTCATTCATCCTTTTCTCCTGGGAAATCAATTTTTTTTAAGAATACACAAATTCGTATCTACTTTACCTCTTAAAAAATCATGCAGTTACTTTTTCACTGGCACATATTGGATTACTTTGGTTTTTTACATCATGATTTTTAATCATCTGAAGTGTTCTGAGTGTAGTTTTTTAATAATTGTTTGCCAAAGTGAAAATCATGGGATATATCGAGTCATAAAATGGTGTTTTATCCTCATGTTACATTTGTTGTTATTATGTCTACGAAACATACACATTCATAGAAAACTGTTTTTTAATAAGTGTTTATTTTGTAACATGAATCTTCTGGGTTTTTTTGGGTCTAATCTCCTGTTTAGTTTTTTTAGACCTTGTCTCCTTTTATGCCAGCGTTCAAGGTTGACAGATTTGGATCAATTACACCAGTGCATGAAGACCACCACAAACCAGCTATACTTGGTCAAAATGAAATGTTCGCAAAGTATGTTGGTTGGTTCTATCTGTCTGTTTGTGAGTCGTGTGAACTCTTAGCTGGCTGCACAGATCTTTTAATGGGATGGGTTCCCAGAAGCGCTACTCCTTTTAATTAATTGCAAAACATTTATTTTTCAATAAAGGTCAATTTTCAAGGTCACAAAACATGTTTATAACATTTTCCACCATATCTTCTATGGATTTCCATCCACATTGCTCGAACTTCATACATTGACAAATAGCCTATAACATGACCCCCCATCCCTGTATATTATAGCGTTACGTAATCGTTGACTGGACCTAAATCCATTAGGCATGAGACCCAAGTGAAAAATCCTGTCCAGAGAAATCTGTATGTACAAGATTCGCAAATATAGGCTATTTATATAACCTGGGATCTGTGTCAGAGCAGACAATAAATATACACATTTTACGCCTGTACACATGCATACATGAAAAACAAAAGTGTACCAATTAAAGCATAAAATAAAAACAATTCCAGTTTTATTGTTCGAAGTACACAATATGTACTATAGAGACACTATAATTTTCTGCAGATTCTTCTGAATGGATTTAATAAAACTGAAGTATACTTTACCACGATACCAGGGGAAATAACCAGTCTATAACAAAACCCTCGAGTGAAGATTATAGCAGCAACCACCGAACTAAAATAGCATCAGGTTTCCTGTAATCTCTAACATAACCCCAGGTACATGAGTGGCTATTTCTGCCTTACTTTTAGTCCTCAGGTAACCTGTTTAATGGAAACATGACACCGCCATTTGGCATTATGCCAGGAGCTGTCAAGCATTAGGAAAACATGGGCAGCTTAGTCATGTTCTGGTTTGTCAATTTTGTAATATTAGCTCACAAAAGCACGTATCATATGACAGCCCAGCTCCCCTGTACTGAATACAGTACTTTCATACAAGTTTCAAACGTTTTGAATTCGCATTTCACGAACAAAATAAACGATAAATCTGTCAATACACAATTCATATTCTACTGTATAAATACATGTAGATTTTACTATTATATTACTACCAATAATTATGTCAATTCACAATATGTTGTTGACAATTTACACACTTCTATGGATAGAGATGACAATATTATTACTCATGAATATTTAACTTGACAATTCTCACACCATAATTCCAATTCTTCTGTGAATGATTTTCTATTTTATAAATATTATTAACCATTCAAAATTTGAACATAAATTCTATTGTTATGCATAGATTTATTTTATTATATATGAACATGTGTCAACAAATTTATTTATAAGCAGTCATTATGCCATTCATGATTAAAAAAAATTAAAACTCATTTCAATACTTCATCTTGATTAAATAATAAATTTAATTAATTGTTTTATATATATATCAAAAATGAATTTTGTTTGCTTTATATTACATCCCGTTTCTTTATAAAATACTATTAGACAAATGGTTGGACGTCATGCAATTGTGCAATTTCTGTTCAACACTGTCAAAGTAATTGTTATGAGTACAACAGAACTGATCTATTTATTGTCTGCTGAATTGCACAAAACATTCACGATTCACTTTTAACAGGTGGCGGACCAGAGCTGAGTTATGACAGGTTATTACATGCAATATTTATGTTTAATGAGTCTGCATTCCATGAACAAACGTTTAACCAATTGATCATAATTATGTTCCTTATCTAAGGTAAAGGCTAGACCTGTCTATATTGCAATTTATGTAATTCAAATGGTACATATTGTTTGCAATCTGGTCCATGTAGTGTTTGTTTCAGTAGAATCTAATCTTATTCAATAACACTCTGGATATAGACACTAAAAACATAATCCTAACTGAATACCAGTTGATGATTGAAACAAAGTGAAGATAACAGAATGTGCTTCTGATTATCAAAATTTTATTCTTTGATGACCAGCCATTTGAACACTAACAGCTTTGTCTGAAACTGACTGCTTATGAAACAATGTCTTTATGAACTAAAAGGGTGTCACCATTATTTTGCAGGACTGTCAACCATAAAGATAAAGAGGTAATAAATTATTCCTTTCAAAGGCTTTGTCTGGGTGAAAGTTTTATTGGCTATATATGTATCAGGTGGTGGCTTAGACAGTATCATAAATTTAACACGGAGAAAAGAAATTTGAAAATAGCCATTCTACAGGTTCTAGTCATTAGTTTTAACTGAAATAAAGGTTTCCAACACAAAGACTTAGCATGTAACATGGATCACAATTACCAATGTACCAAATGGACTGTGTGTGCATAGCTCCACTAAATTCACAAATCACTGGGGTATTGTGTGTTAGTTTGGGTGGTGGGGTGGACGGTGGGTACCTAGGTGACTGTTCTGTGGTCACAATTTGTTATAAATATCTGTGACTTAGCTGTCACCTTTTATGAGGCCAGATTTTGATTAATAGCATATGAGATAAGTTTAGAAATAGAAATTTATGTACGCATGTCATTTCATATGATAACAATGTTTGCTAAACCTGTTGCATCTACATGCATGCATCATTGCATGCTTTACTAACCTATTTTATTGTTTTATTTAATAAAGGGTACTTTGACAAGAGAGTCAACACTATAAATGGTATTGTCAACAAACTATCAACGCTGTTTGGCAAAATGTCATTAAAATACCTATGTGATATTGAGTTTGTTTACCTATCTCAGGTTTTGTGTAGTATGGTCACAACTGCCAGGGTTAGTTCAAGTATATTTTAGGGGCATCATGGTCAAATGATAATCAGTGTTATTTCTGTTAAATTATTTTTGTTAATGTCAAAGATCTCATTTGATACATGCAGGTATATATCGACATTCATTCGGAATGTGTTTTTCTTATAGATCTAAAACCTTAATCAATGGTAGTACCAAAAATAAGTCTGAAATTGGACTGCAAATAAATACATGTATAAATATGTTTCCAGACTGAAGAGAAATTCATTGATTTCATATAGTCAGCTCTGATTAGCTGCAAGTACATTTGCATGCAGACTAGGATTGTAGATATTTCTAGGGAGACTATTGACTTGTTCATATCACTCAAACTGGTCTAAAATGGGTTCCCAGTACTAACAAAATATTTGTCTTTCCTCTAGGCAGCCATGCAAATTTGTACAGACCAAAATAAGTGCAATTATTCCTTCGGGAGATGGTAATTATCATAGACTTGGGGAAGTTAAAACTATTATTGTAAAATTCCAACAGTATTGTAGAATCACCAACTACAAGTTAAAAAGGACTTCTTTTGCATACATGTACCAGTATGTGTACTAACATAATTCTATAATCATGACTTTTGTTATTCTAATTTGCTATATACAGTCAAACTTTATTATCTCAAATGGAGTATTAGTATCAGTATATAAAATATTTCACATTCATTGTTGCATCTAGGTACTATAATTTATTACATTGTTAGAAAAATGGTGATTAGCTATAAATCAAATAATGACATTATATCAACAGCAGTATTGGGTATGTGCAAAAACAAGGCGAGCTGAAGATTACTCTCCTCAAACGGTGTCAAGTGAACAATTATTCTCCTCAGTAAATGTTTTACAATTAATATGCCAAAAAGAAAAACAAATTATTATTACATAACGAAAATATATCTGTATTCCTATTGGTCGAAAATCAGTCACATGATCGTCCGTATATTATGATATTTGGCTCGGTGGTCCATGGAAAGTGATATTGACCAGCTTCCAGTATTTGCGCTTGTGACACTACATCAGAGAAATGTGTGTCGTCGCTCAACGTAGTACTTTTAGCTTGTCAGTAGGCCAAAATATAACAGTGTTGAAAATGACTTTAGAATTAATATTAAATTATTATGTAATAAAACAATTATAGACCACATTTCGGGCAATATCACGTGTGTGAAGGTGATGGTGAGCGATCGCTTGCTTTTCCTGGCAAACACTGAACAGTAAATGATTTATACACAATCATTATGATTAATATCATAAAACAAGTGATTAAAACAAACTACATTGTGTCAAATACCTGAAATAGCATTGCTAACAGATGGAATTTGTAGCAGGTGGTGTGAATGAATCCACTATCTAATTGTAATAAACTATCGATTAGCTTATTTTGAGCAACAGCCATATGTTGTTTTATTGACGATGCATAAATGTCAATGACCTTCACAATCCACACAACATTTTGACACCCCCACCCCCTACTTTAAATGCTGTATTGAAAAACATTTTTTATAAATTCTTGCTTAGTGTTGTCCTTTATCTTATCTAGTCAGAAATTTATCTAGTACTTTCTTTAGCCAATTATCAATGGACTGTGTGTGCATATAGCTCAACTAAATTCACAAATCACTGGGGTATTGTGTGTTAGTTTGGGTGGTGGGGTGGACGGTGGGTAGGCGACTGTTCTGTGGTCACAATTTGTTATAAATATCTGTGACTTTGCTGTGATTAGTTTGTTTAGCATTTTTTTTGCCAATGGCTATTTTGGTTACTGACAATGAGAGCCATTCATCTATTCGAACAAATCAAAGAACCAATAAGAAAATGAAGGTCAAAAACAAAGTTGTGAATCAGGTAGAGGTTACATTGTCAACGAGTAGGCAATCAGACCGTCTGTAATGAAAACAATGATCAGCAACCTGTTAAACAAAGGGCAGGTGAACGGGCAGGTCAAAGGGCAGGTGAATGGGCAGGTGAACAGAACAATCTTTAGAATCTTCATGCAATAGAAGAGCACATGTTAAACAGATTATAGAATGTCAAACATTTTACACAAAATAATTTTTGTGACGAAGTCAGGCCTTGATATTTGACAAAACCGCTTGTGAATCAAGATCTTTATTTTGGGATTTAGGTGAGCTGCTGTTATCATGGTGTTTGTGAGGGCAAGGACAAATTATTGAGAGTAAAGACGGCATCTACCTCCCAGTGGGAGACCATCCTAAAATATTGTTTTAGTCGAAGGGCCTGAAATGCATTTTGTATTGAATACTTATAGAATACTCAATGAGCTGCGAGGCAATACATGTTTCCTTGCACAAGTGAAGCGATGTAATCCTGTATTGTCGAGTAACGAGTTGGGTATTCTATTTATTATCTATTGCCTGTTGTCATTCTGAATTCGTACATTTTCAAACAATAGCACCTACATTGACATTTTCTGTAGGCAGCCATCAACATGATGCACCAAAAATTACAACACAATGACTTATATCATCCGTGTGTGAGATCACAAAATATTGCTTCCTATCTCTTTGCCCATTATGGGTAATAAATGTACGTCTTCTTTTTAAATGTAAAAAAGCAACCTTTTTGTTTTGCCTAGGCAGGTGGTTTCTCGTCATTTTATATGAGCATTAAATCTCCCAGGGCAAATCGTGTTTGGCGAAACATAGGATTACATGAAAAGACTGAAATAACATTCTAATTATAATGCAAACATTTGAAAAACATATTTACCTGATAATATGATAGTTCTTTATCGTCCACCAGACTTAAATCTCTATCTAGAAGGAATTCAACAGGTTTCTTTTGTGTGTGTGATAATCCAACTTTGTCAACAATAGGCTTGAATACCTGCATAAAATAATACAAAACAAACATTTTAATATCCATGTGATAAATATTAAAATATTCCAGATCCTAAAGGGAAATAAGTATGTAAACAGCAGTAATAAAATCAAATAGAAAAGTGCAATCGCATTGTTTCTAAAAATTAAATTAATTTTAAAATGGCAAAATCTTTTTTTTGTTATGCAAATTTTAACCTGCCTTTAGTTTGAGCTGCCAGTACTATTAACAGAAGAGCAGACGTGATTAATTAGTTTTGTTCGGTTGTCAACAATGGGCCTGGTAGTTTTTGTTGTAATATTTGTCAACACACTATACAATGAATGCATTCAGAAAGATAATACAGCTATATTTTATAATAGGGAACAAATAACAGTAACACTGTTTTTATGGTATTATTTTCAATACTGGTAAATGGCACACACACCTTAAACTATGGTATGCAATTATTGTTAAGCGATGAAACTGAATTTTGCTGGCTATGGGTAAAAATTGTTCTGCTCAAATGTACACACTATGTAATAATCATCAACAAAACTAACTACACTCACCTAAAATTACAACTACGTCCACCTTTGTACTAATAATAATATTGGACACATACAATGTATTATAAGTAACCAATTGGCTAATAATTTGTAGCTAAATTAATCATAAATGCCATCAAAACCTGTTGCACATGCTGAACAAGCAATATCATTTTACATAACAGAGCCCTCCCTGGGGAAATAACAGTCTAACATTGTAACTATGACAACCCTTTGGCAGCAGATCTTTGCAGCTATAATGAAAGGAATAAATGATCTTGCATGACCTCCGCCTCAGTAACACGATAAAACAGTGCACACTAACTGAACATGTAGACAGATACTATAGAGATAATTAATTAAATTATTTATGTACAGTGAATACAGCACGCAAAAATATTAACGGGCAAATATGAATATATTTACTGCATTTGGATAAAAAAGCGTGATTAATTAATTAATTAATCAATCAATACAATTCACTTCGGTTACATAATTTTGTTCAGCCATGGAGGTACAATGTACATTTTAATGAGTCTAAGACTTCTGTTGCATAGAACAGCCAATTAGTAATAACATCTCCCCCATCCTACCACAATTTATATTTATTATAAAGATAGGAAAAAGTATATGTCATATATACACATGTATATTATATATTTATACATGCAGTTGATTTGCATATTATAATTAAGAATGTACACATGCCTTATAAGTGAGAATTGTTCCAATTACTCTAATTCAATGGTGTTTTAAAAAAACTAGATGTAAATTAACATGAGGTAGTCATTATTAATTACATAAGGATTACCAAAAAGGTGTCCATACAACTACAATAACTTATAAATATATAGATATGTTTTATTACATAAACTGTACTTTTCTTTGTAAATAATATTGTATGTAAAGAACAGTATAAAATCACAAACAAATATCCCCGTTTCACTCTTAAATGAAGGTAGACAACTCTGTTTAGAAGTAATTGATTCTATGCTTGAAAAGAAATGGGACCTAAGTAGGCCAACAGCTGTGTCAGTACCACTGGCGTGTATCGCACACATGCACCAACAAGTACAAGTAGACATGAAGATCCTCATGTATTATACATGTGTAAGCCATATAAACCATGTAACAATATTACAATGTTTGCCGACATTGTTCCTGTACCTGTATCGGTGTATGTCAGATTTTTTATGAATCACAAACATCCTGCTGCATAAATTCATGAAATAGAATTCATAGAATAGAATATATATGTAAATATATGTACAAAATAGAAGAAACATGTCTACCAGCCAATATAGGCAATACAATTAATATTTGCAACACATATGTTACTGAACACATATGTTACTGCTACAATACTGCTAGTACTAATAGTAATAATATATATTCAGCTAAATATAAATTAAAGCCTTGTTTGCAAAGCATTTTATATACTACATGTACATATGTATTTAAATTTAGCATTTGGATTTCTGTAAATATTTCTTCAAAAACTGATCTGCAAACAAAAAAACTATATATTTACATGCGATTTTTACAATAGATTTCTTTGTGAATAATAAAAAACCATATTAAAAATAATTAAAACCATGCTTTTCTGGACAATAATACTATTTAATTACAGTATAATAACAGTCAGAACTACAAAACTGCAATAAACTTGATCTTATCTTATCCCGAACAACATGCATGCCGGAACTATTTATCTAAAAGTAATATTTTGTGAACTTTTGAGGTGGTCCCTTGCAAAGAAACAGCAGGCACTAATGATAAGGTCACAGAGCATGGAACTCTCATCAATCAGGTTTCTGCTTGGCAGCTCTAATCATGAGATAAAAGAAGCCTGGCCTACTTTCAATGTCTGACCCTGCTAGGTGACAACTCAACAACCAAAATACAATAATTAGGAATAATTCAAAGGTGTTTAATACCATACTGTAAAAATAAAAATTGTGTTGTTTCTGTCACTGTTCGTTAGTTATTTTGTAAATGTTAACAAAGGTTGCAATAACATCTTGCTAATTGCAATTGGTATTTTTTTAATTCACACCCTGTTCAATAGATAGTATTAAGAAGAGGATTAATGTTTGAATTTAGAATGTCTGCACGCAATCACTACTTTCTACACCAAACAACAGGCTTCAGTCACTGAATCGGTTGGCCAGTTGACTGAAAGAAGTTGGTGCTGATTACAGCAGCATGATTCCAGAAACGGAAATATTATATCATAATTTTCTAGTAAGATTTATGAAGTATATTCTGCTTCCCTTATTGGTCAAAGAAAAATGACAGGCTAAAATACAAATATACGCTATTCGATAAATAGTAAATCTCAAAATGGAATAGTAAAACAATTCTTTTAGTATTCCGTCATCAAAGTAAAAATAAAACAGAATAATGAAAACAGTGTGCAAAGCTATTCCGTTTCTGATGTTTCTGCCAATACCATATTTTTGCTGAACAAATCCTTGAACTACTAAAATACTTCTGTCGCATCTATAGGCTGCTCTTACTGAATAACTGCAAGGGATTCCATATGAGCACTTTCCAACAGACAGGATAGCATACACCACAGCCTTTGATAGACTAAACTTGGATTACTGGTTTGAATGGGAAAATAATCCAACAATAAAGAATGAAATGCCAGTTTTAATTATGATGTATAAAAATCTGGGCTATGGTTACTCCACCTTGGATACGGCTATGAAACTGCATCCTGGTACTTAGTAGTGGACCATGACCAGTGAGTGTGGTGGGTTGGGTAGTGATTGAACTCTGGGCCGACACTTGTATATGTTAAGTATTGAGGGCAACAAACAGTCTTATAATTATAATAAAGGACTTCTTGATGCCTCTCAGTATAGCTTTGTTGTACCTTATTTCATTGAAAACTAAAGGCTATATATACTAGCCTTGCCATTTTGGAATTGAATTTTGGGAATTCTGAGCAAAATTTGGAACAAATGAAATGATTGGATATTTGAGAAAAAATGCTTTTGTTTAATGTATACATGTATGTTAATGTGTTTTCATATATTATATGTAAGTAAAAATGTTTCATTGCTGACAAAATGAATATGTACATGTGTCTTTTCAAATTTTGTCATTACCAAAATATATACAAATTGTGTGGAAAAAAACCATGACCGAATCTCATTAATTCTAACCTAAGTTTCTTTAGGTATTGTTTTGCAATTAGATCAATATGGTTCAATACAAAGATGAAAGCCAGTTAATTAATACTTTATTTGATCCACCCAATGAACTTAAGCAGGACTATATATATATACCGGTAGGCTTACACATCTTTACATTCTCAGTCTAAACAAAAAGTAACAGTCTGAAACTGATATATCCATAAGTAATGATATATAATTTAAATTAGTATTGATCATTGATCTTTGTGCTGGCTATCACGCAGCCTTCATTATCACCTATGCTCATTTCTGCTTGTTACATGTAGTTTATCAATTTATTTAAGCTAATTTAGGCCAAAAAATAGATAGCAATCTGGATAATTTGGTTTGGAAATATTAGGGTAGGAGCAATCTGGATAATTTGGTTTGGAAATATTAGGGTAGGTAGCCAAATGAAAATTTGGTAATCCAAACTAGTTCAACAAAACAAACGAAGACCTACCTTACCGTAAGTATGTATTCATAGTGATATAAAGAATTAATAATTGAAATTGTGAAATGAAAATCTTGGATAGGAGTACATGCACCTCAAACAAACTTTGGAGATGACCTATTGGCAGCATGATTGTTTATGTCATTAGCATATCAAAATTCTTCAAAATCTCATTCTGAACAATATAGTGTGTAGGGAGTGTTTATATTATAGATGTGTATAACATACAGTTTTACAACACTTGATGCAACCATAAATGAATGAAGTACACAGATCTATGACAAAGGGACAAAATTTACTAATTTAGGTATGATACACAGTGTGGATAAACATGTAGCACAGAGATGGCTTACTATATATACAAATTTAAGTGTAACCATATTTTTTTACCAATCCTAAATTAATGATGTATTGAGTTAACCCTTAAAATCAAACAATAATATAAATGGTATTCCTCAAAAGATTTAGTTGAAGTAATGAATATTTCATGTTCTCAAACAAGTTAGTGAAAAAAATTTGTTATCTAAAAATATTGATAATAAAGTACTTCATGATTGATTGCATGTTTATATAGTACTATAAGCTTTGTAGTCCACTTGTACCATTGTGATTACCTCATCAATCAATGACTATTTTGGAAATTGTCTTTCAGTTCTTGTTTTTAACTTTCCCCATGGAATGAAATTGAAGCACACATCAAGCTTTGAAGGATATAACATGGAAATCAATAGAAGGCTCATTTTAGTGCACAATTTAGCACATGTATTGATCAAACTATGAGCTGGTACGAGTGTCAAAGCAGAATACTGTCGGTGCAGGAACTCAAGACCACACAGTCAGGGTGATTAGCTAATGCTAATCCAGATGAATTGTGTTGTCATTCTAACCAGAGAATATTTCCTTTCTAGAATACAACATTTTCTCTGCATGAGTCATCAGCACTAATAATGTCAGGACAAAAATCAATATTTAGTTCACTATCCCTTTTTCCACAATTATTGAACTAATTCATTGCCTTTATTTGAGATGGGCTCAGGACATGGTTTGCATATATGTTAGTCTAGTTATTAGACTTGTAGCCTTATTTCATACTTTATTTCTTGCTATATATCTGTACATATATATATTCAAGATATAGGTCACATGTCCATGGGTGTTAATAAACGTGAATTTGCACGACTGAAAAAATTTCGGGAATTTCCATATCAACGGAATCCTGGAATATGGTCATTTATAATAGATTATGGAAATTGTAATTCATTAGTTGGAATTTCGATGTTTATACCAACCAATATTTCATTATTTTAATTTGGGAACGCAGAAGAAGGCAAAGAATCATTTTAATTAATTGGATGACCACTAATTAAAAGACACCTAATATGACCATGATAGTTGTCTTCGGAAATATATAGGCATTGCCAGGCAACAGTCAATGTACACTTTTCGATTCACCGAGTACTGTAAACAAAGGATTTGCTCTATCATTGTTATTGCAATAACGCTAACTGTTGTGCTCCACATCAATTGTACAAAATAGTTTGAGTTCCGGAAATATTTGCAACTTTCATAACATAACTGTTCACAACGTAATCGAATAATGGCATGCCATGTCATTCGAAATATGCTAGGTAAGGTGAGGTTTTTTTTAAAGATTGTTTGGGCAAAGATCTGCACAACATTTTGTTTCAGCTAAAATGTCTTTTCTAGAATCTGGGGTCTGAATTCAGAATTTTCATACACTTTTAAAAATGGTAGCTTTTGTATATTGCAAAAGTATATAATTTGTCTTGACACATTCTAGCCATTATTGCTGTCATCGTTTCAAACCTCCCACAACACATTTATTATTCAACTGCATATTTATTGATTTCATCAACAAATGTTTGCCACATTGAACTGTCAATAAATAGACTATAAAACGTCAATTCAGCGAGCATTGATCCTTGGGGAACATAAACATTTCACTGTTGAGCTGCAAGATACTTTCGTTAATGATTATGCAACCAGGCTGTAAAACGACCGGGTTCGCATCGCAAAATCTTGCTATCCCGATGCAATATTACTACTCATTGTATATACGTGCTAATCAAACTCCACTAGTTGCGTTCCATTATCAAAACTGCCAATCACAATTTTAAAAACAAATTGCACCCTGTGCAACTGAGTATACTACAAGGAAGAAAGTTAGGTGTAGTTTGCCAGGGTTGGAAAATTTAGACTTTTCAATGGTAGCCCAGCCAATGGGCTACCACTCATCGACATTCTGGTAGCCCCACATCACATTCATGTAGCCCCCCCCAAATATTCACCCAGTTTGTACAAAGTTAGTAAAAACATACAAGTGGTTGAAATAGTATCAAAAATATTTGTTGCAAAACTACCGATATTTATTTGTTAAAGCAGTAGCCCGGAAGCAAAATCTTGTAGCCCTGGGCTGCCGGGCATGGGATTTATCCAACCCTGAGTTTGCACACAGTGTTTATTACTTTTAAATTGGAATCCAAAATATTAACTTAGTGGATGTCCAACCCCTTATTTTACCGACAAATTTATATACCTAAAATCTTGGCTAATATACAGGAATATATGGTACCCATTATATCATAGCAAACACTTGACATTGCATGATCAAACATTGTGACACTTAAAAAAACCAAGATACTTCTATAGCTCTTTTGATCATAAATATGCTTATTATTAATCAAAATAAATGTTATTAAAACCATACGACGTTGGCGGAGACAATCTTTATTCATAGATTCAATCAGAACCAGCACTTGGAGAATTTAGCATACAAATGACTTGATATGAAAATGATCAAACAGTGTCTTATTTTGTAGAAATACTAATTAATATAAATCAAACTCTTTGCGAACTAAAAGACGGTACTAGACACATTCACCATTATTGTATTGTGCTTGAATTTTCAGACGAGAAACTAGAAAATAATAGCCAAATACTTGAAATAGTCATTGTTTGACAGAATTTGGGAATTTTTTACTCGACTGATATTAATATAAATAACTTAACTTTAGATAACCCTCTATTATAAATTGACAACTTTTCACATTTAACTAGAAATTATATTTCGCCCAAGAAATGTTTTACATGATTTTTTTCTTTATTATATAATTTGTTGTAATAATTAGAACATGTATGTATTATTGTGCTACTAGTACTACTAAACTTGTGGCCACTAAAATATCAACTTGATACTTTTCACTCATGCTATTTGACAAAAATACACAAATATCTAGCTAGTACATATATTATGTTATAAAACTGCTAATAAACTGAGTAGGCAGAGTATAATGTTGCAGCATATGTAATGCATGCAGAACTTTGCTTACCAAAGCTGGCCAGGTCAGGTGACTGCGAGACTGGCTGGATTCTGGTTGCTGGAGCCAGACTAGAGTGTGTTCCACCAAGAACACTTGGTAAAGATGGTACACTTTAATCCACTCACGTTTTTGCCAGTCATGATCATCAAACTCCACCAAGATCTGGAACGAAACAATATTCAAGCTAAAGCAGTGTCAAATCAAATCAAAATTTACCAATCAAAGTATTGATTATAAAGGAGCTGAAACTGTGAACAAGATCGGTCACAAACAAAGGATAAGAATGGCCAGGCTTGAAACCATAAGAGTTGTAACAAGGTAAAGGTTGTCAGGCATCTGTCTATAAATAACCCACCCACAGACGTGTGGCATGACTGCCTGACGGATTACAATGTAAAAGCTATCCAGTTTATTTTGTTAATTATACGTATAATACTGAAACACGACATTTTGTCAAATAGTGGCCATCACAATTTCCTCATTAAAAATTTGCATGAATGTCAAAGACATAAGTATTGATTGTTGTTTCAATTGTATGATGGACTACTCTGCACCCCACTCCACCCCACCAAACTCTCACCCCATCCAACAGATCTGTAAAACATTTTGTTGAGGAGCAATAAAAAGGTCCACTCTGAAACCAGATTTCATCTGTTTATTACTATTTACTGAGTGGATATTAAATAGATAGACACTTCTACAAATGGTAGAATGCAACTTTTCTTTACAAATTATTGCATTGCTGTAAACAAAATTAAATTTGCTACACTATTTGATTGTTCATGTTGTATCAAATTTGTCCAAACTTTGAGGGCCGCAGTGCTTTCAAATTACCAATGCATTTCAGTTGCTCTAAAAGCATCCTCTGATGCATGGACACATTTGGAAGACGGCAGCTCATTTCATATAGTGTGTAGTACTTATTAGGATCCGCAATCATCATAGGTGAAGTGGACGATCGTGGATAATGATTCGCAGATTGGTAGAGTGCTTTGAGTTGTTAAAACTGGCTTCCAATGTGTCCCGACAGCTTTTGTAGCAAAATGTGACTATTAGTATTATAATTAAAAATCGTTTTCATATTACCCATGTGTATCATTAGGGGTTGGAAATTTGGGCTTTGCAGCAAAGTCAAGAACTGTCACACTTACATCTCATGTCAGCAACATTAGAACTATAATGTTGCTATATTGGGTGTAGAAACGTAAAAGAGATGTTAGCAGGCCCTAATTTAGTTCTAACTGAAAACGAAGAAGTTTGATAAAAATAAAAGAGAACGCAGTACAATAGATTTTGAGGCATCAAGTATGTCACATATATATAGAAATATATTGCAAATTACTTCAAATGGAAAAAAAATGTAATGTAAAATACATATAACGTGATTTTTTTAATATTTAAATGAAAATAATTTAGATACTGGTATGCTTCAGATTTAGTGTTAGGAGATAAATCAAGGTCAGCTGAAGATTACTCCCCTGAAAGGATGCCAGGCGAGCAATCACTCTCTTCAGTACATTTGTTACATACAATTAATATGCATACCAAAAATGGAATGGTTTTAATTGTAATTATTTTCCATTTAAAAAATTTATCAATAGAACTTTTCAATTCCACACTAAAGAAGTGTTCAGGTAAATTATACTAATATAATTATAAGAAATAAAATAAAAAAAGCATCCATTTTGAACAACGTTTTCATGTTTTAAAAGCTGACATGTTTTAATAAATAAAGTAAACCTGTTGCCTATTCTATGCCATGTAGTGCAACAAAACTATATTTATTCCATGATGAACATTGCGTAATTTGATGAGTAAATTACTATGTCACTATTCTAGTCTGTTTAAGTTGGCGCTGATCAGTAACTAGTTGCCCAAGTAAGTAATCTTACAAACAAAATATTTTGTATGTACCATGTTATTAATATACTAAAACGAAAAAAAAACCAAACAAACAGAATTTGTTCAAAATGGAAATAGGGGAAATCTGAAATGGAAAATCAGTGAGTCTAGTAGCACTTGGGTTGGTATAATTATATCCATTCATTTTCAAATGTTGACCTGAACAAATCCAAAATGGACGCTTAATATATTAAGTCATGAGTCTATGGACTCAATATTTTGGGGCGAGTGAGGTGTATTCTTACTGGTCAGAGGCTCCCATAACACACATTATTATTTCTAATACCGCACATAGATATCAAAAACCCATTCGGCTAATAATCTCTATATTTTGTATGAAAAGCAGGCAGCTTCTGTGCTAATGAAAGCATGAACAGCAAATTCGATTCTTTAGAAAGTGCTCAGTGTCTGACAACCTAGCGCTCTTATTGAGGATTGAATCCTGCATGTATGACCTGTTTTTCACCATGTGCTGGTAAACAGCTGGCTGACAGCCAACTACACACACAAAGTACAACACATGTTGAGATAAACAGGTCAAATCTACAAACTGATCACAATACTTAAGAACATGATAAACAGCATACTTTTGAGACCAACTACAGAACAAACAATTTTCTCTCGGGTGTCCTGGGTGAAAGATTTCAACATATTTTTGTTACATACAATAGTTTGTACAAATAAGTATTTAACAACTATGAGACCCACGCAAAAAATACTGAATAAATCCCAGCATGACACTGACAAATATTGCCAATAAGGTTCTCATGTCTATGGTCTTCCATTTTGGCTACCACTTTAGAAGTTCTTTTATTTATAAGCTATGACAAATTTCATTAAGCTTTTTTTTATTTCTCCAAAACACATTTAAGCCCCAAACACATTGGTTCGCGTGTCCGTGTGTACGTATGCGTTATCCGTGTATGTAAAAATTGGCTCTGTACTAATAAATAGGTGTGAACACATTCGTTTGCGTGTGCGAGTGCGTATGTACGAGTGCGT
>JAULBR010095102.1:0-21776 GCA_032355825.1 Melanodrymia aurantiaca
CCATTAAGTGCGCAATTAAAAGATGGGTGCACCTTCAACCTTGACCCGGAACTATATTATTTGGTAATTTCCACCCTATAGTGAACAACGAAACACAGTGATATTATCCCCTAAGTGTCATTGAGAATACAATAATATTACATGTACTTATTTTGTTAATGTTGTCTTTATTTCAGCTTTTATTCAAGTCATACAAATTAATTGTGACATGCAAATTCACTTTGCATTCGTTCGTTCTTGGGTTTTTTTTATTCACTCTTAAAATAATTTTATTTATACACAATTATTTGCGAATTCAAAACTTTCACCAGACTGAGTTATCGCAATACTTCCGTGACCATGATAAATAGCCAATGAACACATCAGATTGAGCCATCACGCGAATACCCTGCTAACCCGGAATAATTATGATACAGATAGCATTAGTTGCTCAAGTTTTGTAGCACTTGTCTTAAAACTGGAATTTACCTGCGTATTTTGCCTAAATAATTTGTCTCGTGCCAGTCAAAGGACCATTTTATAGTTGGATGTATTTTATATTATTTTAACGGTCTGGACATTCCCGAGTTTGAAAACGAGTGCCACCGAACTTACGCCTCTGATGCTATTTGTAACATGTTTGTGACTAATACAGCATTTTTATTACTGAAATTAACTTTAACTCGTTTTATTCCTTAAAATATCAACATACTAGAACATGTATGTATAATTATCTAATGCGTCTGTAGCAGCTTAATATGGTCCTTGGACTTTTACCTACAATTTTAGTGCACTGAACAAAAGGACACAGTAAGCTGCTATAACAATTTAGATGTCTAGAAACACATAGGATATACACATATTGATATTGTAAGTAATAATATGCAAGTAAATGCTAAGTTTAATAATAAATGCTGTATTACCCAGAAATATGTTACCAATGGCATAAGACGCACACATACGGTAGCACTGCACTGGTCTTAAAAATCCAGGGGGACTGTCCCTTTAATAATTTCCTTTTTCCATTATGCAAAACTATGTTACAAATAGCATTAGCTGCGCAAACACTTCTGCATTCGCCTTAAAACTAGGCATTATGCCTTTAACCCAAAGTAGGACACTCGAGACATATTAATTGGGTAGACTAATGGTAAGAAAGGCACATTATATATCTCTATCGTGGGCTATATATTCCGCATATACTCGTGCACGCCCGTGACTGCATAAAGCCGTCTCGTGTTCCGAACTGAAAGGAGACCACCGTGGCGAACACTTATGAGGGTTTGAGTCGCTCTTGAGGCAAATAATAGCACGATATTAACGCGATATTACGGCACCGTTTTAAAGGATTACCCTACAGTTCGATCAGCTAATAGATATCGTAATGAAACGTGATCGTGTTATGCTATTTGGAATAGCTTACCCCCAATGTCGGGGCGGACGTCGCGAGACCACTGGCGCACGGCACTTGGAGAATCGAGTGCTCGCAAATGAATTGTCTGCTTGGTTTCGAGGACTCTTCAATTGGGAGGAAGAAAAACATTGTCACGAAAAGTGAAAATCGAAAAAAGGAATTTAAAAACAAACGGAGACGTGTAGTCTAGATTATGTCCCTTTTCGATTAATTGGTGTCTGGGAGTCTAGGCCCTGAAATCAATGGGTGGAATACAGTCAGATGTAATCGACAAGCGAACGACTCCATATCTCGGTGAAACTTACACAAGTTATCAGATTGAAATGGAGTGGACAAAAGGAGGACGACGTATTGCATCGTGTAGCCGGCTTATCTGTCAAACGTGGTCGCTGATAAAGCATGTAGTTGAAATATGATTAAAAAACAGAAATATACTTATGAATATTTAATTTCTTTGAACTTTTTTTTGTGTGGCGTTAATGCATGTGGGGGTATTTTTCTCTCTTGAACTTCACAAGGGACTCATTGGATTTCGAAAATAGTGTATGTTCTTACTATAACGTTGACAGTTTATATGTGTACTCGTAATACAATACTTTAATCCTTCATGGGTTATGGCTTGACTTACGGACACTTCACTCGCACTCCAGGCATACCTATTGGCCGCTGAGGTCCTATGGATACCGCATCGGGATTAAATCTCGTAGATACTTGGTTTGAGTCCGATGTCGGGATATGTGGGGGTGGTTTTGCCATCACTACCTCCATTACAGAGGTTTACATGCAAATACCTACTTCTGGCTGGTTCATCCAATTCCACAGTAAATATTTTGTTTTTGAAATACATGTAGTTTATTAACAAGTCGATAGGATTGCACAACAGGCATGCTCTACAAAGATACAAGTGGACACTGTGGGAATATGCATAATTATAACAGATTCCTTGCCACTCATTATTAGTAGTGGGTTTCCTCTATCACACTAATACTAACTTCTGTCCTGGACAGGCAGTCGATGCAGCTTGCCTGACTAACCCTGACAAACGTGCTTGAATCTTAATTGGATATAACTAACGTGTCAAATAGGAGAAGCGCGTTTCCTCTCATTCTAACACTAACTTCCGTCCTGAACAGGTGCTCGAGGAAGCTGGACTGCGTGATCATGACAGACATGCTTGAACCTTAAATAAGGTACAACTAACTATACCAGTGGACATCAAGCAACAGTTACCTAATTAGCATATACGTAAATGTCACACAATTTTAAAATAAATTAAATAAAGGCAACAGTTGTTACTAGAATGTTTATTACATTATAGTACATGTCCATCGGTCTATAATTTACTGATGATCGATCCTTCTACATTTTGAACCTCAGGAGGATGTCCTTGACTGTATCCCGCTCCCAAACAGATCGGCGGTTTTCTGTATCCTCATCACACGTTGTTATTTAGTTGTAGTTTCCTGCTAACGACAAACACCTACATAGAATGTGTTTCATAATTCGTCTAGACATTACAATTTGAACTATATTACATGAAACATCCTGAATCCTGTAAAGTGTTTCGTTATCAAAAGAAAATTGACAGGAAAACGCGAGCGATCATTCTAGACATAAACGTTTCTATATTGGTCTATTGTTGCAGTTAAACATCACAGACGTCTGGTACAAGTGTTACATACCATCGCCATCAAAGTGTTTAGATGCCAAGTCGCTATTGTAGCCTACTATACTTCCCTAATTATTATGAATTGCCTGGTTCCAATAGTATCTTCAAGACGGCACACGACCATTGGAGAATATTGGTCAAGTGAGTACTTCCCTTTGAACGTCTGCGCGTGCGTAACAGCGATCAGTGTTTTATTGTTGTAATTTTAATATTGTAAAACACTAATATAGTTGTGGTAGAGTAGGTCGTCCTGGACACAATCTTGAAAAAGTCCTTTAGTTTATAGCGGACTGTCTAACCGGGGGAAAGCGGGTTTAAAATTACCATTTCTGTTTACAGCTTAGTGCTTACAATATCAATATAATTATGTACTATACTTCGTGTCTGAACATTTGTAGTACCGGTATGCTTCTCGTAGATAACCTTAGTTTCGCTTAACGTAGAGAAAAAAAGGTAAACATTTATGTAAATAAAAAAATGTCCTATTTTTGCGTCCAAATTATATAACTTTAGGTTAAATAATAGAAATATTGTAATGCAAATACATACAAAAAATCTTCAAAAAATTCATCGTCGGTCATTAAAAATGGTGGATTTTTCTGAATTACTGTAGATGGGTAAGTTCGGTGGCAATGTCTTAAAAGTCGGGACTGTCCCTTTAAAATCAGTGTAATATTATAATATTAAACATTGTCTCAGGACGTATACACCACAATATTCGTTGTTAGCATGATTGTGTCTAACTCTTACTACCTAGAGTACTTGAAAATATCAAATAATGTTGAATACTAGTGTGTACGTATTATTAGACTGAATTGAAATAGAAGTTTTTCAAGTTGGGCAGTAAATGACCATTGACACAGCACTAACCTGCCCGCACTGGAGACTATTAGGCGCTTTTTTCTTTAGCGAGTCACGTTTAATCACCAATTGTGTAAATAAAACGGCAATACAGTGTTTGTGTTGTAATCAGTATTGTAGAGTTTAGACCGTTTTCTGTTGAGTTCTGTCATGGTAAGGCAGTTAATAGTTTGTACTGATTCTGCCCATTACTGGCAACACGAAGTAGATCTGTTTACAGGTAGTACTGAAGTATTGCTGGTGATCGAACCCCATGAAGATTTCTATCGTATCAGCTCTATATAATTAATTATGAGAAATATGATTTAAAGGCAATCTATCACGTTGTTTCACGAAATGCATAGGCTATGTAACATCTGTCATTAAAGGCACTGAACCTTGTGTAATATGAATGCTACCGTACGTGAGGACCAAATTCTATTTTAAAGGTACACGTCTGAGTTTTAAGACGCATGTCACCGTTATAATTTTCATGTAATTATTATTCCAGCCAAATGTAATCATGAATGCAAACTATATATATTTTATTTTTTTATTAATATATACATGTGAATACATTTATTATGATTCCACTTCAATTGTTTTATCTATTCAGCTATTGCAAGAAGCGTAACAAGCCGTTCGCGGATAATAAAACAATACAACAGAAGCATTTTACAAATGTAGATGAACGCATTCTGTAATCCCCGGTTATCGGAAATTGTCGGGCGTTATCGGTTACTCTCGGGATTATGCTATCAACGTAGTTCTTTCTGGACCACGTCGCCTCCTTCCAGATAAAAGGCAGAATAAATCCCTTGTTGTTGTATTCGGTTGCAATTCGTACACAGATGATCCTGTTTGGACTTGTGTTTGTGTAAATACTGAAACTATTACTTTCTACAACGGATGCAATTTGTTAAGAGTTTGCTTAATTTGGCTCATCCTTTGATTATAGCGAGCATCTATTACTGGATCAAAGAAACAACAGCAAAGCCTATTGTGGAGTATTTTCTTATACAATGTATTATATTAAACCAGTAAATGTTCTTCAAAAGTAGCTAAATAATACATATTTTAATAGAAACTACCTTATACACATGTAAAAATACAATACGGGAAATGTGGAAACCTACATTTATTTTTATTTTTTCAATAGAAAAAAAAGAAATAATATTCGTTATTTCGGAACTATAACTTATTTGTTCCAGGTGTGTTATGACCGCCTCAATTCAATTCTTTATTCCTACGACCAAGTTAGCCAACTCGCCTGTCGAGCCACCACGGCTACGGCTGTTCCAGTTGCAAGTCTGAGCGCTGTTATAACTCGATTCTACTCGTCCACAACTTCTACGACTGAGTTTGATCATATGTTTAAAAAAATGGCCGAACATATTTTGTTGCTACTAAACTCTGAGCGTAGAACTCAACCCGACTCGCAATTATTAGTTCGAGAACTTGCGCTTTTTGCATGCAACGTCATGCAGTTCACTTCTAATAAATATAAAGCGCGCGGAATTGGGTTCTGAACTTTGATGGCGGACCGTACCCAGGACGGCGATGTGTCTAAACCTTCAGTGGGTAAGGCACATACTTAAACAGGCCCGTAGCCAGGATTTTGAGAGGGGTGGGTCGTTCAGGCTTATGGTGAGACACGAAGTGCCTCCCACGAGGGCGTGATATATAAAAAAAATGTTTTATTTAATATTGCATTTTTTTTAAAAAGTCACCGGTAGGAAGGGGGTCGACCGACCCCACATTGGCTACGGGCCTGTAATGCTACCCTCAGACTATGGATTTCTACGACCGGGTTGCTGAAGTATATAATAAATTATCATAAGTTTCGAAATAAAAGGATTAATGTTATACTTATTGCAACGGATATTGATAGTAGTTTCCAAATAGCAATATTGTCTAGAGTATCTCTTCTAAAGTAGTATATATTAATAAACAAACAATGAATAGAACATTTCATTACCTTCAGGAATATTGGCGCCACGTCACCAATCAAGTACTGTAAAGAGCGTTCCAACTCTCATAAACCTATTACCTAAATGATAAGCGTCGTATAAAATTTAATTGCTGTTATCTTGAGCACCCGAAAAATAGAGGTTAAACGATATGCCGGGCGTTTACAGTCCACTTGTGAAGAAGTACTATACTTACGTTTTCACTGTATTTGCTTTGTTTTACTTTACTACCAATATTAATTTTATGAAACAAATTACTTTTTTTATTATTAATTTCTAATAATTAAATCTACAGGAGAGAAGCATAATAGATGTGAAATTTAAGTACAGCTGAATCAGGGTTTTGGTTTTGGCTTTTAACCTCTCAAGACGTGAAAACACTTTTGCAGTTTGTTTAATTACATGATTTTTGTATTCACTTTGCATGTGACTATACCAATGCCAGCAATCATCGAAAAACATAAAACATCACCCAATGTAGTGCAACAAAGATCTGAAAAAAGGTTATATATGTAACATGTACATAGGTTTATCAAATACACAGGTAACTATGTACAACTTAACCTCGATTTAACGTTCACCAATGTAATTTTGGCGTTATATCGAGTTGGCGGTATACTGAGGGTACCTTGGGTTAGCTAGTTAGCTAGTTAGCTAGTTATAACTTATTTACGTGGCAGACAGGTTAGCACATACCACGGCCTTTGCTAAACCAGTTGTGGACACCGGTCGGTACCCATTGAGCCTTGCGGAGAACTCACTCGTGGTTGGAGTCGGAAAGTGAGATCCACTAGCGGGATTCAAACACTGTTCCTACCAGCCTGTATTCCGTGGCGTTAACCACTACACCACGGAGGCCGGTGTACCTTGGGTTTACTAACAATATATTTTATCTCAGTTTCGGGACAGCAGTAGACACTGCACTTGAATGCGTGTTTTGACATAGTGTCAGGCATTGGCGGGTCATTGTTTGTCACTGTGTTGTTGGAAGCCATTAACGGGCGATTCACATGACAATAAAAGACTCGAAGGAAAGTGTTTGCTTACATATTGTAGCTGCTGCTTGAGTCAGTCGAGTGACGGTGTCCACGTGAACGAGGTTGACATAGGAGGCTGGTGTCTGGTAATAGCGTTGGTCACTTTCTCCAACGCTTTGTTCACTCTGTGTTGCTTCAGATAGAGTACTTAGCCCCTTGTTTGCTATTGTGGCTAATTGGCAGTTAATTGGCTCGGAAAACTTGTCGTTCAAGCGTATTTGTACTTGTCACATTTTGTGTCAACATTCAAACTAGTCTGGTATACGTTCCCTTTTGTTCGTACGGTATATACTAATAAAATCACACACATTTAACCGTCATTTAGCGGCTTCCAATAACAATAGCGATTGGATCTGTTGGGCAGCCTGGCGACAGAACGACATCGTGATCAGGATGGTATGGTCCACGGTAAACTTCAATTTCCGGACGATTGTAGGCGTTAATAAGAGGGTTCTACAGCATGAAACACGTCGTGTTTAAACTAAATAATATACTCTAATCCACAGTTAACGCAATTTTAGATTGGCCACCGAAACTATGCTAAACCGGAAGTGTATTTACTACAAATTTAAGTCCACACAACTCTACAATTCGTGGTGTTTAGTGGTGTCAACTGTTGGTTTGCCTAATACGTTATGATTGAATGAATGTACTACGGTAATTGACCTAGCGATTAATAAATGCTTTTCTTCCTAGTTAAGACGTCCATCTAGTATACATAACAATATGTTTGTTGCCAAAATAAACTTCCATGTTATATTTATTTGCTTCAAAATGGTCAATAAATAGTATGTATCAACAACTGCCAATCGTTGCTATAAAATCAAACGTGGAAGCTTTGATATGCTGTGTTTGGTGTTTGATATTGATACCTGGTGAGAATACTGATACCAGCACGGCAACTGGTACATGTCATGTACGGTGACTTGCTCATCACCCTCAGACAGTGTCATCAAATACTAGTTGTCTTCTGCAATCTTATTTCAAACGTCATCTTCATTCTTTGGCATCCACCCACAGAAGTATTTCAGTGTTATTATACACATGTATGGCGTGGTCAATACTGGGTAGCCCGCGGTTCTATCTGTTGTTATTTATCTCCTGACAACTGGCTAAAGAAGCCGTACACTCGGATCACATCGTCTACGCGTGTTACGCAGATGTCGCATTCCAATAACATCAATATATAACGATGACTACCAAAACACCCTACCAAGTTGAATCTTCTTGGAAACACAAGGAACCCAACTATTGGTTAGCGTGAAGAAGACCATGTTGGACGAACCATAAACATCAAAATCGTTAGCAAAGGCCAACATATTCCTAATAAACTCCTTACTTTTAAAGCCACACTCCCTAGTTTCACGATGAAAATAACATTACTTGCGCATAAGAGTGCATTGTATTTATAAGACTATTGGAATTTTGCTTTGAAGACTCTTGTGTAAACATACGAATTTGAAAGCAGTAATGGTTTTTTGTCTATTGAAAACCCAAAGTAAAAACGGTAGATTACCTTACCAGTCATAAAGTAATTTTTCATTTCCTAAGTAACTATGGCACTGATACCACGATGCTTAATTTTTAAAATGAACACTGCTGTAATTAAATTAATGTAAGAAATTCTAGATAACAAACTGTACCATTTTGTTCAATGAGATTTTTTTTTATACTTTCAAACTAAAAAATATGCTTCTCGCTTTTGGCACGCGACACACTTGATAAATGTGGAGGACGATCTTCCTTTATTGTGACTTGAAAAGCAACGATGCTGTAAATATTAAATTTCTACAATTATAATATTGTTAGGGAACATTGCTTCATCGTATTACCGTGTTTTATTGGCTGCAACCTCCGAAGCGCAACAGCGAAGTGGATGCAAATACTTCAGATTCAGTAGGTCGGAGCCAGTCTATGCACCATATTTAATCTTCAACCAATGGGGAGCTGCGACTTGGAACGTGACACACATATTACAGGCATACAACTTTTGACACACATATTATATTACATAACGTTTTAGTTTACAATGAATTATGTCGATGTCACAACAGTATAATATAGTATCTAATACATTGCCAACTCAATTTCCCTTTGTAAAGTTTTGAAAGAAGATAGGCGTCTTTCGTTATTTCATGCACTCTTTGCCAAAAGCTCGTTAAAACTTCATAATTTTATAATTGACATTGGGGTCATTCCTCTATGTCGCGTCACTAACACAAAGGATGTCTGGTGCAATATTTTATGTTGACCTCGGTGCATTTTTTAAAATATGTTATACCACCGGTATAAAAAGAATAGAAGTCCGTGGAAATATAGATCCGAAACAATGTATAATGGTATAGGACCTACATACCTAGAGCACATAAAAGATCCTTTGCTGTTATTTGACGAAGAGGAGCCTATATATCTGACGGCAGCGGGTTTCCTCTGACCAAGTATTGATATAATCGTGCGTTTGAAATTCAATAACCGCTAATTAATATATTCCAATGGTGTCGTTTAATAAACAAACTTCATCTTCACAAAGTCGCTCGATCTATCATTATATGGATTGGAATATATCAACTAAGACATTAGGTGTCCTTTGCCCACAGTTTTACATCTTGTATATGTCTGTCTATCTATACATATCAAGTAAATTAACACTAATAATTTTCCTTGACTTGTTTAATAGCTTCAACATCCTTCGAGTTCTAAATGCAATTTTTCAGATCTGCTTCCTGGTGGACAGCCATATCGTGTCGGTTTGTCCATTGCGACGTTGCTGGAACAGCCAAAACACGCGTGTTAAAAGTTATGACCAATGATGACAACAATGTAAACGAAATCGTGAAATGAAGCCTCTCCGACACTCACTTCCCTCAAACATTTTATCAGCGAGTGTCTGGGTATTCCCGAGTTTGTGTCTACCCAGCAATGCCAAGTGATAGATGACCTTACCGGCTGACTGGCACAATCAGACGACATATTAAAAGTCGATTACGTGAAAGCAGACTTATCACTGAAGCTCTTACTTTCGTCTGCTGGACGCCCAACTGTCTCTCCCTTCTTAACCAAATCATAATCGTCTCAGCCAAGAAGATAATTCTACTAATAAAAAACCAAACATATCAATTACTTTAATGCAATTGCTGATCATTTATTAACTTTTTAAGGACGATGTTTTATACTGAGCTGTATATACATGTACAAGCATTTCGCGTTATTATATTGGATCATTTTCTCAAGCACAAGTGTCTTGCTGTGAAGTTTGATTCCTTTTAAATAAATGGAGTACCACGCACCCTTTTCTGACGTTAATGTTAACAGGAATGGCACTGCTTAGCTATACGTTTTGTTGTAAAGAATGAATGAATAATGGTTTAACGAAACCCCGGTATGAAAATGGTATAGGCTTTTGGGTGTTAATAACCATATATTATATATGGTAAATATAATAATGATATGTAAATAATCTATGGTAAAAAACAAAACAATAATGTACAGGGATGTGTTATATTAGATAAATATTATCATAAATTTTGTTTTTAAAATTTGCCAATAAATTTTGGTTTCTCTAGGAAACTTTAAAACAAGGTGTGGGTGGAACCTAATTACTTCATTGGTGGGAGAGCGGGTCTAATGATCGATCCTCCGTAATGGACCCATTGTGTTATTTTCAATTCAAACCATTGTTCCACGACTAGTAGTATACTTTAAAAGTCGTGGTGTTATCCTGTCTGTGGGAAAGAGCACCTTAAATCATCCTTGGTGTTATACGGTAACCTAGGCGCATCAGAGGAAGAAGATGAAGAAGCAGTTGAGAAATAAACAGAAATACGTTTTCAGGAGGCATGGTTTAAGAGGTACGTCTAATTCTCGTTTCGACAAACTCCAACCGATTTTACATGATGTGTGTTTATACTGAGTTTGCCGTTGAGTCCAGCTATACGATAAAATTGTTTTATTAGAGCAATCTGTTCCTTAGGCAGTTATTTTGATCCTTATACGAGTTTTGAATTTGTAAGAGATGTAATCGACGGATTAGGCTGTCGTCGGCTCTACTTTTATTTATTGCATTTTGTACTCACGTGAACGTAAGGACTGATACTGTGAGATTAACATCAAACCAAGATAAGCTGTCCCCGCCAACACATATGTCATGGGCGTGGTACCTCGACGATAATATGTCACCAGGGTATGGATTTTTTTTGCTTAACTAATCATGTCCTGTTTTTGTCTGTCTGAAAAATAATCAAAAACCAAACTCGCGTGTTCAAAATGCAAATTCTATGATGTTGGTTTCGAAAATATATACTGCACACCCTGGACGCAGTGCAAACATGTCCGCATTAGGTTCGTTGTGTCGAAGGATCGAACCTTCACAGTGGACTTATCCATCAAAGGCAGTGGTGTGTGCTATCTTGTCTGTGGAAATACATCCATTGCTGTTATTCTGTAAAAGTAACATGTGACAGCAGCAGGTCTCCTCTATAACCAAGTATCGATATAACCGTGCGTTTGACATTCAATGACCGCTGATTAATAATCAATGTGTTCCAGTGGTGTCGCTCAACAAACTGTATCATAATATATTAATGCATTTCTCTACTATTAAAATGTCATGCACTGCGGAGATCTATTTATTGCCTTGTGAGGATTTAATAGATTTCATTAATTTCAATTGATAGCCGATTGCACGAAGTAAATACATCTCGTATACGGTATTTCCACGCCAAGTACCTACTTATTAAACTACTGTTATACTAACGGCGCCGAACAAGCGACTAATCAAACAAACATGACATGGCTGCTCCTAAAAAGCCTTCTGCTTGACAAGCAGACGACAGGACGGCACACGATGATCTCAAGCCAGCTTTCTATGAACGACACGACTGGAACACATTGGTTATTAATCAGCCGTTATTGGATGTCAAAAGCACGGTTATATCTATAATTGGTCACAGACATAATCCACTGCTACCAGATAGGGTACTCTTCTTCGAATAACAGCAAGGGATCGTTTGTGTGCACTTTCCCACAGACAAGATAGATAGCACACACCACGGCCTTTGCTGCATGGAACAGTCATGGATCACTGGTTGGAAATGGAAATAAAACAACGGGTCCACTGAGGAGAGTCGACCTATCGAACCTCAGGTGTGCCCCGCTCCTCATTATTATAATTACCGTCTGCCCAATCCATTACAGCGATGTGTGAAGATGACAAAAGATGGGGCAGAGGGTATACTTCAAATTTTGACAATTATGAGGTCTACAAATATTTCCCCAAAATAATCTGTCAAATTGTAGGGCGACATGTCCCGTAAGTTCTACCAAATTATATTGTAATGTCTTTCTTGCTAATAGACCTTATTAATTATTTAAAATTTAGATGTTCATGCTGAGAATAGCAAAATATGACTACCAAATTAATTTGTTCCTGGTCATCCAAATGTTTGTAAAAGCGTAATATGAACTTCTGTGTACAATAATGTGTTACGTCACAAATTATTGTAGACAAAAGTCCAAAAACTATTATCTACAAACGCAATGGATATACATAATTGATATTCTACGCAATCAAATCTAAGTAAATTGTAGCTGAAAATAACAAAATTTGGTCCGCACGTACGGTAACATTCATTTTAACAATGAACGAAATACTAGTTTTACGTTTTACTTGATCGTCTAATGCTATTTGGTTCATTGATATTTTTTTTATTATTACAATTAACACTGATTTGTGTCTTGAAATATCTATATATAATGTATAACCGATGCGTTTGTAGTAGGTTAACAAGGTCCTTGGACTTTTGTCTACAATAAATTTGGCATGGACAAAATTAATTGTTTTGGACAAAGGTTCTCTTTAAGCTATTATAACAATTTGAATGACAAAAAAATCACATGAATATACAGTGTACATTGTATATTGATATTTACATATTTACAGAAATCTAAAATTATAATTGTTTAAGCAAACAGATATTTGACTGTTGCATTTTATATACGTCTTTATATATGGGACGTGTAGACCATAATATTATCGCTATATTTCCTGTCGAACATCAGTGCTGGCATCAGTATTCAAGCATTATAGTAAAATCAGCATTCCTAAGTACCGGGCAATGGTCATTATGCAGAAAACTTTAAATTTCATCATCAAAGGGAGAATCTAACTATTACGAAAAACATTCCTCCGTGGGTTGTCATGTCCAATTCCATGGGCAACGGAGATGAAAGAAATTGCCAGAAAGCGAAACGGCAATCTTTGTGATAAAAAGCGGCAAGTGCATCGCGTGTTTTTGTTTTCACACTGATCACCCATGTAATTCAAAGTGAAGTTGTTCTGTGTGTATACACAATCGATGTAATATGTCGTATGATCTAACTGCGGACCGGATCCCATTCGGAATGTTTTACCATGGATAGATTTGTGCAAAGCCTTCAATACCCTTATCTACTGTCTAGTCTGCTTCCAGTTCAGAGATCCATCAACATTTGTCGACCAATTTACCAGCTAGTTAGAGCGTTATCCTGGATAATTTGGGATCTACATGTAGGTACGACGTTGCTCGAGAAAACGATAAGAGGCGTAATGTTGTCTCGGTCCAACCAGTGGCGTATGATTGGTACATAAATCAAAAAGAGTAGGCTGGCTCTGAGACGATGCATGTACGATCTTTTATATGCACTTTCCCACAGACAGGGCAGTACATACCACGGCCTTTGCTAACAAGTTGTGGGACACTGGTCGGCGTAAGTGGTATACAATACCCATTGAGTCTTGTGGAGCACTCACTAGGGTTGGAGCCGGTATCGCGATCAGAATACAAACCCAGTAGGTACGAGTCTTGATTCTGGTGTTCTAACATAAAATATCCCTTGATGTTATTCTGTAAAGGTAACATATGTGACGGTAGCAGGTTTCCTTTATAACCAAATGTAGATATAACCGTGCGTTTGACATCCAAAACCGCTTATTAATAATCAATGTGTTCCAGTGGTGTCGTTAAACAAAGGAACTATATCTTTATCATCAAAACGATGAAAAGGGGGTCAAACATAATATATATGAAAGTAGGGTATTGCATCAGTAAAATATTTGTCTGTGATGCGTCATATCGTGAAATATTGTCTGGATGTCTACCATAAATCTTTTTTTTAAGTTTTCACCTAAACGGAATAACCCTGATGAAACAACTTCTGAGCTAGAACATGGCGTTGCTTACCATCAGCATAAATTCAATAAATGTATAGCTAACATGCGCTATACAAGTAGCAAGATTACTTTCACTGTTATGTTATTATATTTGATCTCTGCTGGACAAAAGGAATAATGTTTACAAAATAGCGTTAAATAATTCAAAGAATATATACATATTCACATCATTCTGTATTGTAAGATTTATTCATTATTTTCACAAAAAATACACACGTTAGGTTCGTACAGTCAGAATATTATACATATACATATACATATAGAATGTGTGCAATCTTTAGATCCACGCTGTGTACACGAGGAATGTTTACTGGTGGACTTGGCGTTGGTGTATGAATTTTATGGGTGACCATTTCAGTTCACAGTGAACTAACATTCAGCGCAAATACGAAAATTGAGGACCAAAAGTTTTGGCTCACGTACATTTTGTCACAATCTCCCGCAAAACCCTACACCTGTCTTCCCACATCAACTCACTGGGAAAGTTTTCAAGTACAGTTTCTAGTTCATAATTTAGCTCACTCTAATGTTCAGTACGAACTAAGACACTTGGGATTAACTTAATCTGGTTCATCAACAAACGCCAATTATCCGAATGTATCTACATGTAGATGTTCATAGAATCCATGTATACAGTATGTGATAACGGACAAGTTATCAGCTAATAACGACATCTTTGCGAGTTAATACACATTTTAGTCGACTTCATGTCACATTGAAATACTGCCATACTTATCATTCAAATCTTATTCGCGCCTTGGGTATACAGCATTGGCATTGGATCCCGACATTTGATGGAGGACCGTACCCAAGGTCAGGGTGTCTAAACATTCAGTAGACAAGGCATCTAAAACTAATGCAGTCAGTCAGTCAGTTATTCAAACCATTCACGATCATTGATAGCAATGTTATGTGTTTTCAGAATGCGTCCTACTGTAATGGTTCACATGGTAACAGAGTCGATGAGCAAGGCGCCGTATGAAAATAAACAACACGATTGGACGAAGTTGGACACGTGATGGACATGACATCGTTTGAAAGTGAAACAGGATTGGAAAGAGTCGGTCACGTGCCGTCTACGCCGTTTTCAACGTCAATGTCATCATCTGATGGGAGATCGTCATCACTCACGTGACTTTCCGTTTCATCGGAGATAGCCGACGTATCACGTGATGATGCCAGGTCTGTGCACGTGTTTTGAGAATCCATGTTTTTGCTGTCTTCACATGTTGGGGAATCCTGGAAGTAAATCGTAAATAATTCAAACATCATAGTTGACATTGAATAGCAAATGATTAATTAATTAATGCGCTTTATGAGGGTCCTTAAATTATATTTCATCTAAATACTAATACATATAATAAAACTGTATTACACTTTTATTAAATGTTTTACTAAAGCAATATAATTTAACCTACTGTTTGTAGTATACATGTAATTGTATTTAAATCCGTAAATCTGTGCTTAACTCCAAAACAAAGGCGAGTTTGTAGCAAGGTAAAACGTTTCCGGCTAATACAGCTTTCTTATTTTATTAAAATTACATTTTTTTTATATTATTAAGAATTAATATCTGCATATCTAATGTATTTTTGGTGATGAATATGTCTGTAATAACTCTTTATTAAAGAAACTTAGGATACACTCCTTTAAATGCGGTAAGTATTAATTTCCTTTTCTTTCCAAACAAAATCCGTAAAACGATATACATGTATAACATTTCCAAAATAATAAATAGTTAAATACAGTGTTCAAATACCTGTTTTAGTCGCCGCCATTTAGCTCTTCTGTTCTGAAACCACGTTTTTACCTAAACAAAAAAAAGGAATAAGTTTGTAATAGACGACAGAAATATATATCATGTAGGCCTACCAAAACTCGATTTTCTGCGCGAAAGTAGGTGTAAAAATGTAATAAACAGAATTCTACACGAGATAAACAATCGTACATATTTTTTTAAAGCGTTGTAGGATTATCTTTATACGGTATCAACAAATGGCAACTAAAAAACCGCGTAAATAGCCAATGCTATAAAATATTTAATCAAAAATATTTTTTCCAAAGTTTGGTTATATTTATTTCATGTTTTATTTAATTTTCAAAACTATTTCCTATTGTGTTCTAATATACCACCGGGGGGAAATTTATTGTTTATTAAGTATGTTAAGGTTTGTCTCGTGTAGTATAACTACATGTATATGCATTATTCAACCACACTACTCAAACACATACTATATTTCATTTCTTTCTATACAATGTTTACCATTCAAAACTTCAATTTTATATGTGATTGATATAAGTCTTAAAAATTCAGTTATATTTTGTTAGTTCTTTGAAACTTAAACACAAAAATCAACTTTCAATAATTCAACATGTTTTACTAATATTAAACAACCTTTAGAAATTTAAATAGTTCGCTATCAACAACTATTGTTAATTTTGCAATCTATATTTCGAATTTATATTTCGTCGGGGTATATTTACATCGTCTGGTGGTATTTTGTTGGGGGTTTTGAGAGGGTAGGGGATGGGATGGTCTTGTCCCCCAGGTCACTTTACTTTTGGATCCGACTGTATTGCAACGTATATGGTAGTAGCATTAGTGCACAGTAAGTTCATTCCAAAAGTCGTTTAATAAAGTTCATACTGCATATACTCGCGAGAGAAATAATCTATTATAATAATTGATAATTGTGTGTAAACTGGTTACCTGGCGTTCTGTTAACTGCAGAACTTTAGCCAATCTCTTCCTTTCAGGCGGAGATAAATATTTTTGAGTTTCAAACTTTTTTTCCAGTTCCAGCGTCTGGTCGTTTGAGAATCTCACTTGGCCACCCTTCCTTTTGTGCATGGGACGCGTCACATATGGGTTCCACAGAAACGGCCTGGGACACACTGAAAACGAGAATAGTCAAGTTAAAATTAATATGCTGTATGTCGTTAAAGAAAACCAAACAAAAATGTTCTTCAAAGAGAATCACTCACCATTTTGACGTGATCACGTGGTGACGGTGTGAAGTGAATTACACGCATATTTGCGTATAAACACACAAGATAACACTGTCCTTGTTTATATAATTGCATACGATTTTTATATGATCAACAGAAATGAGAAAAAGTAAAATTTCTACGAATAGATCGCCAAAACACGCAGCTAGATAGTTCGAAGACTTCTAAGGAAACTGCTATTGTCTGGAGTTGTACCAAAGCGGAAAAGTTTGGCGCCAACTTGGTGATTGAGGGTCTTTAAATGAAAGGAAAATAGAAAATATAATACTATGGCATTTAGATTGCTTGCAATAATTATCAACTTGTTTTTAAATGATCAGCGGAAGATGACAAACTGTGAATGCAGAGGTTTCCCCAGATCCATAAGGAATGAGTCCCCTACACCTTACCTATTTAACTAAGCTCTTTGATTTAATTTAAGGGAATTGTAAGCCATTTGATTTATTGTAATGGCTTTGTAGGGTGCTTAAATTGTCTGTCCCTGTACAATGTATAATCTATCAAATTTGTAATCATTGATTTTAAATAAAATTAAAATAATCACTGCTGAATTTTGAAAAATGTAAGCGTCTTTAACAAAATCCTGGGAAAAAAGACTGGAATGTGAACTTTGATTTTGGAGCTTAAAACAATGGTTACAATAACTGCATTGTTCAGTATCATTTATTTTAATTGTGGACGGATATTGGTTATGCTTAAACTATGTAATAACGTGGACGATGCCAGCGTCATCAAAGAGCAATATGCACGGCTGCTTCCGATACGATTGGTAGTACAAAGACTACAACTCGCGATCTCTCGAGATTGGCGAGAAATAAGATCACTCGTTTAAACTACTTCCTATGGGTTGTTCCGACTATTGCCGGAAACAGGCGAGATTTCACCGAGCGATTCATTCCGGTTGTTGAATGTAACAACCAGAGTTCTTTGTTTTATTGTGTAGTTTCCTCATATGCCGTTAATGAACGGCCAGCCTATAAATAAATACCAGAGGCGGATCTAGGGAGCCCCTCTCCCTAAATTCTACGAGTTATGATTTTATTATATATTTATTTTCATTTTTGTACGTTGTGTTTTGAAATTTCTCTTACTAGATGTTTCATTGGGGGCCTTGGGGCCTCCCCTAAATGGATTTTCTGGATCCGTCACTGAATATTGTGATTGTTTCATGTATACAGAATATCTTAATACTGCACACGTTCAACAACAGTATAACAACTCTTAGAGGTACACGTAGTTACGCAAATTAGTATCTTTTTTCCCATTTTTTAATATGGAGAATTGTTCAAAACACCCACACATTAAGAAAATAAACATTTTAATTTTCACGTGACATATTGTTCAATTTTTCTTAATTTTATTTCACGTTTATATTTATCCAGTAGGCTTACTCAATTTACTTATTAGGCGATATATTTTATGCAGAAATGTACTTCCTTTGGGAAGACTGAATCATTAAAAGATGAATTGGAACAGACACGAAAACAAAACCATCTTTACACTTACAGTTCTTTCAATATTGCTGATTTCCTGATTATTATAGATTAAATATGATTACGCTGCTTGAAAGTATTAATTGTGCACGTGTTATGCGTTAAGTTATTTTCATACAATTTCTGCAAATAATTATGTTCCGCCAACGACTGTAGAGCATTGATTTATATCGAAACATTTTAGACTTTATTCACGGAAAAATTCACCAAATGGATCCACGATTGTACAATTAATACCAATTTATAATTACTACTTCTAACTCTTATGCTACTGTGTACCTTCTAAAACATGTACGTTACAGAATATTCTTTCTAAATCTGCATCGGAAAACGGACTTTTATTACAAATTTTAACCATTATTTATCTCTAATAGTCTAGTTTATTTAATATACCCGGTAGCTGTTTTTAGCGTCATCATTGTAAAAAACAATGATAATTATTATCATCATCATTTATCATAATCTATTTTGACACCCTATAGCCGATGTCTTTTTTATGCTGGGGTATCGTTACATTTTTTATTCATTCATGCATTCTGTCCAATATCAGTCCATTCATCTATGCATCATTTCTTCCGTACATGTATATTATTGTTTTATGTACCCAACATAGAAAGAGAAATGACAAAGCTACTGTCGTAACTTCCTGTTCTAGTTGCACAGTAACTTCTAATCACATAGATCTGTGTTATCTGAATGTGTCTTGAACGACGTCTCCCTGTACGCGTGTGATAGATAAACTCGTTGGTGATTCTGGGATTGCGTTTGTACTCTTCTACAATGGCGTTCCACAGCATCACAGCAAGAACGACATTCACAGCTCTCGGCGTCGCGTCGCAATTCATCAACCTTACGTTCAATAGGGCGAGCCTTCTGCTAACGAGAATCTGTCGTGGACAGAACTCTCTGGCGAAGTCAGAGGTTGTGCCTACGACAGGTGTGCTTGAACAGATTTCTGATGGAAGCTCACCAAAAATTACCCAACCCCTATAATGAGACAAAACGTTTTGTCATCGGTGTTTGCATGTAACATTAAATCAATGTGATATGATAGTACACGATCGGTACCAGTCACATTGTTCCCGAGCGTTCACCCTTTTGAACGCAAGACTGGTAACACGGTATCTCCGAGAAGTCAAAACGTTCTACCATCTATAGTGCGTCCTGCCAGTGCACAAGCTGTACTATTGTGTGATCCAAAGGTGTACTTATCAAACTGATAACGGCGTATTTCGTGTAGTATCAATGAACTATTCTGTGATCATTTTGCGGCATTAGTTCAGAAGTCTATCTTACGATTAGCGATCAACGTAAAGTAGTTTTCGCTTATTTTGTCAGGTTTGCGACACGATGATAAAACGTTTAGCCTCTACTTTATTATCAGCCCCGACAACTAAACATACATTAACGCGCCACCACTGATATAAATATAGTTTACTCATAGTGTGCCGAGTGTATAATTTATATAAATATACAAGTACATGTATTAACATTTCAATTAGCTTTTCCGTTAAACAATTTATGATTTCTGTGTACATAGTAAACATTTCCTACTGTTATCGGACGTGCCAAAAACTGACCTCGCTGTAATACATATGTACTTATTTGTCCGGAATTTGTTTTGTTGGTAAGACAAGGGTTCGAATCCACAAACTAATAGCATAGTGCATGCTATCTATAAGGGATGATAGTGTAGCTCAACGCTCAGTGGATCGTTTGGGATATTTCCCGTTCAAACCAGTAATCCACAATTGGTTCATTAAATGCCGCGGTGTGTGCAATCCTGTCTGTGGGGAAAGTTATTGTTGTTCGGTAAGAGTAGCCTATATATATGGTGGAAGCAGCATATTCTTTCCGATACTATGTGTTAATATAATCCCCTGTTTGACTAATATATTATATACATCATTGCAAATGCTATTTTGGACAGTAGCACGCCTGTCACAGTCATGCAGTTAAGCTGCCTCGACTGCTTGTCGAGGACAGAAGTTAGCGTTAGTATGAAAGAAGAAACCCGCTACTCAGAATTGATAAGTAGCAAGGGGTATTTTATATGTACTTTCCAACAGACAGGATTGTGCATACCACGGCCTTTGTTGAACCAGTTGTCGACACTGATCGGTGTAAGTGAAAGTACATATACCCACACCCATTAAGCCTTGTGGAGCACTTACTCTGGGTTGGAGTCAGTACTGGGATTAAAAATCCCATATGCCATGAATAGGGTTCTTCCAATTGAGTGAGGCTCATGCACACATAGTCCATGCAGATGCCTCGACTGCCTTTACAAGACAGAAGTTAGAATCGGACCGTTCGTTCAAAAGGCGGTTTTGATGCGTGGAGTGATTTAACGACTGGCGGCTACAGGCCTGCGCTTTTAGAAAGTACATAGAATATAACGGAAGTTGTACAAATCCTGCCTAACCGATAGAATTAGTCTTACACTTGAGTCAATTTATTTTTAAACGCAGTTTAATACTCTTTTAAATGATACTACATGTATTATTAACATTAGTTTGTCCACCCACCACTGTAATATATCTTAAACTGCTGCTTGATTTATACAGTGTGGGCAAACAGGTGGGGTGGGGGTGGTAAATCAAGTCGACGGTAGTGAAACAAGTAAACATGGCGAGAGGCAATCTGCGAGTACTCTGAGTAACTTAAAGCGCACAATCATCTTTACAACCAATGTCGTTTTGACTTTAATATGCCGTTTATTACTACGCGGTCAACGGTGTCGAGATATAGAGTCCACAGAAGCTGTACACTATATTGCAGGTAATGGGCCGGATATTTGTATATTAGCCATCAGAACTGTTATAAAACTTCACAATGTCTCTATAATTGATAACTCGGTCATTAAAAATTATAAGCAAATAATTTATTTCGCGTTAGTTCTTTATAGTACAGGGGCACATGTTCCCATGTTGGGAAATCATGTTAATTTATGACACCAATGTTTTTCTGGTTCAGCAGTTCACCCTGAACAAGAAAAACTTTGGTGCCAATTTTTCTAAGAACGTTCTGAATATTTTTTTGCTTGTATACAAAAGAACGTATATTCTGCTGAGTCAGCATAAATTTAAGGGGAGGGGGCAAATACAATCGACTGTAATAATAGTAGTAATGGACCGATTTCAATATATTTGGTCCCA
>JAULBR010095103.1:0-11842 GCA_032355825.1 Melanodrymia aurantiaca
GCAAACTTTTGTATGATCCGCTACGCGGAATCATACAGTTTGCGCATCGGTTTTTTGTTCATACTACGATAAACAAACAAAAAATTGAGGTTATTACTTAATTATAATTATTAAATCTCATGTTGTAACCTGCAATTATTGGGGCATAAGCTTAAATTTATTTAGAGTTAGTCAAACCTGTCTTAAGCAGCCACTTACAACTGTATGGGAGTAACAACACGTGGCCTCTTAAGACAGGTGGCTGCTTAATACAGTTCATAATGCACTGAAATTGATGATTTGGTAGAATATTATGGTTACCCTTGAAGACAGGCGGCTGCTTAATACAGGTGGCCACTCAAGCAGGTTTGACTGTATAGCCTTTGACATTTAAAACTATTTTAAGTGTGGTATGTTAATATTACTGGCACTGTTGTGGTCACACACAAAGCTTCAATAGCTTTTTTAGTTAGTTTTTGCACAAGACGAGAACTTTTGGCTTTTAAAATGCAAATTTATCTTATGCTATAGCCAACTCATCGCCATTTTGAGACATCCAACAGCTTTCTGTACAATTTTTTATACAACTGCAAATAATTTACATTTTGGAATTTGAGTATATATCTTGCCACAATATAGCTTTCTGACAATTAATGGTTCACCATAATGAAATGGCAGGCAAATTCACCTAATTTGCTAGTTATATAGAAAATGTTTTTAATGTATGTATTTTGAGATTGTTATATGCAATTGTTCAACGGTCCCATTGAATGTTATCAAATTTATTCATTCATTCATTTGTTTATTTGAAAGACAAATATATGCTTAAAAGGAAACCTGCTGTACTACCAATAATTATGGTCATAATTACATGATGATAAACACTATTACTTGATTATATTTAATGTTGTGTTGTATCAGATTTATACAAATACATGTACCTTTTGCAATTAAGCTTCTATTTAAATAAAATAACATTTATTTATTAAAGGGCACTCCTGCCTGTATCATATGTGCCAACAACTTTCTTTTACAATATCTGATACTTTTCCTCCATAATGATTAATCTTTTGTGAAATAAACGATGACTTATTCTGAATGTTATTGATAATGTGGTTTCTAGTAGTTTGGTTTAGAACAGAAATGGATTCTATCTGTGTTATAGAGAATACACCATGAATGGCTATTGGAGAACATTTGTCTTACAACAAGCAAAAGTTGATACTACAATTGTGTCCATTAAATTCTATTATCGATTTCTTACATTGTGTCCAAAGTCTGTTTTCCAAATTATTTTGATAAAAGATAAAAGTGTGTGTAATGGTACCACTGGAACTCATTGATCAGATTATTAATCAGTGGTCACAGAGGATACCTGCTGCCACCACATAGCAAATAACAGCAAGATATCTTTTATGTGCACTTTTCCACCATGGCCTTTGATAATAATACCACTAATGTGACCCGATTTTCACTCTTCTAGTAAAATTGACATGCCAGGTGCATAAGTTACTGGCACAGCTTCATTAACAACCACTGCAGCAGCCAATTGGTAGCCTCACAGTTCAGCTCAGTAAATTTCAAAGATCTCTCATGGGCATCTGTTATGTAAAAAAACTAATGTCCGAGGAACAATATATATGTATTTTCTATATATCTTTTGTAGGAAATTCTCTAGATGGTAAAATATAATTTGAAACTAAGAAGGATTAAGATTTCAACAGCAAGAGGCTTCAATTTTTATTTGTTTGCATATAAAGCTGGTCTGTCACAACAGACCCAGGCAGCACGATTGCAAGTTGCATGCTTAACAAGGACATTCAGATGGAAAAATCATATACAAGTTCAAACATCAACACCTACAAGTATTCAAAGTAATCTCACAGTGTATGGTTTGTTGCCCCGTCAAGGTTCTTAAAATTATTAACGTGACTTTAAATTAAAAAAATAATGCACAAGTCTTTTACTCTGTCAATTACATAGTCTGAATTTGATAGCGTTATGTCTGGTTTATGGAAATTCTCCTACTAGTTTGAATATTGTCAATTGGAATGTTATTTCAAAATAAATTTGCGAGTATGATGCAAGACATTTAAATTAATTGACCAAGACAACTCTTGAACTTTTCAGTTCCATCTCACTTAGAAACAATTACTCCTGTGATTACACTGTATGGGAACAAATGGAACTAATTAATGAGAATATGAAACCAAAATCTGAACGCAAATATTTGGCAGATGTAACTGTAACCTTGCATTTAAAAAATATTGTAGTATTTACTGAACTTTAATTGTTGATGTTATTTTCCGATGCACATCGTTAAACATTCAACAAACAGTCTGCCTGAATAAACACTTAGTACATGTACAAAACCTTGAACATAATGGCCACGATATGAGACAGTTCAGCAGCAACAGTCATCCATACATCTGTACAAAGTTGAATATACACAAATCGACTGAAAACATTGTGCAATGCACTTGTTGCACTTTGTCTATAACATATAATCTTTCCTAATTATAGAAAACCCAACTATCTTCCAAATAAATGATAACACTAAAACCTGGTTAGATCGTCTCGCAATTTAAAAATAAAACATTTTGTGTTGTAATCTAATAATTTGTAAAAATATTTTGTAAAACAATTTTCAAATAGAATTGTTTTAGTACCGAAAATAATTGTTCACTCATTTGTTGGTATACATGGATTTAAATTTGGTCCCATAATAATTGAATTTGTAACCTGAAATGGCAACATACCATTGAAGCTCCTTCATGGGGGTAAAGCTACATGTATAACAAGTACTGCCGTCAAATAATCGTATAATAAACGGTTTTCTCTTCTGCTTATACTTAAATGAATTTGTGTGCAACTCGCTTCCCATCATCATGTGATTGTGCTTTTAGTGCCAAAATGGTGTGATTCTCTTCAAGTTACTTGTTTGAACACGATTTACCCTTGATGTGGCTCTGAATGATGCAGACAATCTTTACAATGTAGCATGGGCAGATTGTTACAAATTGGATAATGATTGTGTGAGCTACAGCGGAATAAACAAACCTCCTGAAGTATTGAGCATTCCAAAGTAACATACATTGACAATAGTTAAAGTTTCTTTCTGTATCAAGATTTTAAAAAAGGACTACACCTTCATGTCCAATCTCTCCTAGAGGGAAGCTTGATGAGTTTCAATCTGATGATGATATATAAAGCACCTTAAGATTTGTAATTTGAAAATTAACTAGTGTGCAATAACTTTATTATATTAACATGATTGAAAATAATGCAATTTTATACAAATGTTTCAACCATCATTTGTGTAACATAAATGGAAGTTACATTTGCTCCCCCGTTTGTTAAAATGTTTCATGAACATGGTGATATATCAATTATTTTCAGCACAAAAATGGAATTCTAAAGGAAAAATGATGTCAAATTAAATACTTTTGTTCTTTATTATTACTTCAACATATTACATACCCCGGTATGTATTTTATTATCACATTTATTTCCAAGCACGAAAAGAATGTGTAAGCACCTGCAGCTCTAAAAACTTCAAAATGCCATACAAAATACAGAAATAAATAACATTTAATATACTAGAATATCAAAAATATTCATAGACAAATAGACTTGTTGGCAAATTGGCAACAAAGTTAACAAATCATCGTAGGCAAAACACATTGTAAAACGTAATTATATGCTTGTTCTGATTCAGAATTATTCAGTATCCGATGCCTGCTCACAATCACAATGTACAAAAGCATAAAAATATTAAGATGTGTATTGCAAATAAATAATGCAGATCTACATGTAAAACAAACAAAAAACCCAGTAGCTAAAGCATACAAGCAGTTTTTGGTTAAAAGCCAAGACTAGGTTTTTAAGGACAAAGCAAAAAAGGTATACAATTATAACAAATTCTGATTAGAAACATGTGCAAGCACTTGCACAAAAAAGTAACATCAAAAAGAAAATCATGTCTGCCTTTGAATTTCGCAGTCACAATTGCTAGATACAATAGTACTAAAACAAATGTGGATTTATATTATTTTAACCAGCATCATTTGGAGAAGTTTTATTGCATGCATTATGTTGACTTGCAAAGTCGAACAATATCACGTAGCATTACAATTATAATTATACATATTCTCAAAAGAAATATAGCCGTAAATATATACATGTACATGTGTATACACTGTATATTTATTAATTATTGGTATCTATTTCGGAATTATTAAAGAAAACATTTTTTAACACATAAATTTGATGACAAGTATATTTGAAACATTTTACCTGCCTACCCACAATTAAAATGTACAGATAAATCACATTATTAGCAAAGATGGCCATTAAGATTTCGGTTACATAATGTTTGATGAAAGGATGTAACTAATATGTCGCACAACTGATACATGTGTTTATAGAATGGACCAGATCAATAAATAACATTCACTCGACTGTTACAACATACATGTTATTGGTGAAAGACGAGGTACTACATTCTGAACAAGGTGTAACCTATACCAATTGGACGAAACAGTCCAGCACATCAGTAGCACAGTTTTACAGTAATACACCCAAAATCAACATCTAACAGTTTCAAATTTTAAAGCTTTGAGGAATAAAAGTTAATGCTCATTTGCAGGAATTCTGCAATTTCATGGGATTATAATTGTCCATTTGATGGATAAAATTATATGATAAAAAAAAAACATTTCCCTTAATTTAAACAAATAATTATGTTAGTTACACTGGAAAGAAAACGTCTGCATTATATCTTATCCACCAAAATTATGTAACTCGCAGAAAGATCTGATGGAAAAAAATGTCAAAATGGCTTCCCTCACAATTTGCAGAACCAATAAAATAACTACATGTACATTGTACCACTGCTTAGTAAATCTAAACAAAAATACACAACCACAAAAATCCAGTTTCAATCAATTCCTTAAATCATCGGAGGCCAAGTGCATTTGAATGGTTACCCAGCCTCAATCAGAACCATCATAGCAGCATTTCTTAGCTCCTATTATTGTTAGATTGTATAGCTAGATGAAGTTTCAGCTGCTTCTAAATAGATATAACTTGAAAAAGGAAAAAAAATTGCTGTCTAATTTTATTTCAAATGTAAACTTTTTTCTTTTTAATTTGTGTTCTTCAACTCTGAAAATGGTTAACTTTATTGTATATTTTTATTCCACAATGGAACAAAGTCACAAGCATATTAGCATTATTTTAAAATGAAAAAATAACCCCAATGTAGTATTTGGCTCTAAGAATTCTGCAACAACTTCAGAATTTATAAATTAAAAATAAACAAATCACCTTATGGTGATAACACAACCAAACGTATAACTTGTCAAAAAAAACTAAAATTGCACAACCAAAGAAACTAAACCGTAAACAACTGTATTATAAAAACTGATAAAAGTATAAATCCTATACTGATTTCTATAATAAAAGTATGGTACATATTGTGTTCAATTTGTCGTTTATTATAAAATGCAGATTCCCAAAGATGTGCACTTACAAAAATTGAAACTGTAAAGATGGATTCCCTTATTAAAAATGACTTCTGTGTGTTCCTGAACAAATACAATGAACCAAAAAATAGCTTATTAAATGACCTTTTATTCGTGAGTTCACCTTCTCGTGCAATATTTAGGATTTTAATCTTTAAATATATTTACACAAAAATTCTAATGTAAATTCAATAATATACACTCAGCTGCATTTTAACTATATATCTTAGTTTGTGAAAGTAAATTTAGTTCACACCTTTTAAGTGGGTAAAATAGAGTAAAAATACATACATTGAATTATGAAATTTACAGTCATTGACAATAGTATTGTTGATATATTTCCAATCAATGTAATATATTGTGTTTTAGTCAGAAAATTGTATACTTTTCTGCTTAAACTGGTCTAACAAATTTGCTTCATGACATTCAAAACGCATTAAATTGGATGAAAATATCACCAAACAATATACACTTACATGTATGTTCAACAATTAGTCACAAAAATAACATGATTTCTGCTTATCATATTAATGACAATTTATTATACTATTAGTTAGAGACAACGCATAGCTTCAGGCTTTCTGTACACATAATTATATTATATACCGGTATATGAACCGGTATATATATAATTATATATATAGTATGCATTTTCAACAAAGCAATGATTTAACCAAGAAGGCTTCAAAAGAAAGGCAAGCCCCTGTGAGGAATCGAACCAAAGACTGTCTGCAACAGCTTTGTTTGTCCAGCACCTGGCTGCACATTAGAATAAAGCGATATGTTAGCTGTGAAAATTACACAAAACAATAACAATGCTAAAAGAGGACATAGTTTTTCACACATCTTTCATACCACTAAATATTCAAGACATTCATATATACATGTAGATACATCATACCACATAAATACACAACTTTGTACAGTAAACTAAATTATTTATACATACATGTATGCTTATAAATAGGCACTGAATAATGATGGAAATTGAGAGCTCCAAATATATCTTCCATCTGTACATGATGAAAAGATGACTTAAAATGTTGTTCAGGGTTTTAAATATAATATTGGTACAGTATATATCCCATATCAATTTAATGAATTGCTTTGCATGATGTATATTCCGACTTGGAACATTTACGAAAAATGGATTGTTGATATTAAATCTGCAAGGCAACTAATTAAACTGGTATGTTAGTGTATTTTTATAAAAGGGGCTAACATTTCCTATAAAAGTGGGGAAGAAATTGCAAAAATCCTCTCTTAAATCACAATTATAGTGACGAAATCTTTGAAAATTAATGTGATACACTATACATCCGACATTGTCCATCGAAATGAAACCGCTTAATTTAATTTCCTCCAAAATCACATAAATATTTAATAATCCAGATTACCCTCAATCCATTTAAAATATGAATAAATTAGGCATTGCCTCTTCAGCACCACACATAGATTATGCTATTGAAACTTTCATAACATAAAAAGTTCAGTTCACCTGGCAATAGCAAACAGCAAAGATGCAACAGGTACATGTACATGTAGATGCAATCTTCAAATTTCTAGTAATATCCACTTGGGAGCTCACAGAAGAAATGGTTCTACCACAATTCTTCTCAAACCAGTTTTATTATGTACAGTTTAGCAAGTGTTCTAAAGAATATGTCTAGTTCTATTATTAAGCCAGCACCGATCATTCTCAGAATAACCCTTTCAATTCTTAATTTAGTCCTGTGTTTGGGACAAATTTGAATTCGAGATAAACACGATTAAACACAACATTCTGGCAGCTTGCACAATTCGTACCTCTGAAGTTCTGTTCTACATTCTGATAAGAAGTGCAGCCTTATACTAGTAGCACGGTACTAGCACCTAAACATTAACTATCAATCGAGTGAAACATTCCAATATTCCAATTCACTATGTTTTAAGCTCAATCTCCTATAAAACATAGCAAACTTGTGACCGTCCATGAAGAACTCTGAACATTTATTCTATCTTATGATCTAAGTCTAATATAATAAAATTCAATTAAACTTTAACTAATTTTAGAATTTATCTTCAACTTTAGTTTTTAAGTTTTATAATAGTTAGCATAATTGTCATCATAAATGAGGTATTGCACCTGTTTTTGATGTGCCTATATCGAATACAATTGTCTATATTAAATACAGTTGTCTGGAATGGCACTAATTTTTTATGCAAATAACTTTCATATAGGATTCAACCCAAGGGCCCCACTCTTCCATAATTATGAAACAATTTTATTGAAATTGTTGATTTTTAGTATCGAAAGGCTTCAACAGTTTGTTTTCAACAAATCTGGGATTAACCCTTTCCTTCCTCAAATGAACGTTACATAGCAAGATGTGTTGACATTTTGAGATTTTCTGTTAGAATTAAAATCATAAGAAAGATGACATTTTAAAAAAAGATTAAATTCAAATAAAAAAGCACCTCATATTACCGTCTGTATAATATACTTGAAAACATCATGTACCGAGTGCACTATTTACTCATTAAAACATGTTTAAAAACACATTTGTAAGGAATTTAGTCTTTTGTCTCGCTAATAATACAATTGTACCTTAGCATGATCATCCCTCATGTAACGTCATGCATATATGTAAACAAAGCAGCACTTGTATTTACTACATCATATGAGAGCAAGCCTCATTCTAGGTATTTGCACCCGGCGGGATTAAATTGATGTTCTACCAAAGCAATCATTGTTATGTGTGCACACATATCATGGTGTCAGAAGTGGGATCAAAATCCAAAATTTTGTAAAACTAAGTGTAAAACTACGTGAAAAACAGTATTGGTATTATATAACGATGCGTAAAGGGTCTATAAAAGGTGACTGTAACTCTGACAATAAATGAACAATAAAATAGTGTGGACTATGAAAATAACATTGGACGTTTTAAAAACAATGGTTGAAACAAACGGAAGAAACATGGACACAACTAAATTGTTAAATATGGGAAAGAAAGAATAAGAGTAATGAGGTGAAAGAAAGTTTCTTCTCATGTTGTATATGTATACTCCATTGTATTTAACATACACACAACAGCTAAAGCAATGATTAAGAACATGCTGAGTGTCGACCATTCCTTTCCTTACCGACAGGATGTGTGACAGAAATATGAATGCATATAATGATGATTTATGGACGGACAACAAAAATGCTTTTTACTTAACTAAAATGGGATGAAAATAAGTCCTTGTCACAACTACATCAGAAAACAATGATCAAACATAATTATGATGTGTAAATAAATAACCAGAATCAGAACACGGTCAAGCGATCTGTGCGATAGACTGATGGCTTAAGTCAAATAACTGCAATCCTATAAAGTTCTTTCATATTCAATCCTCACAGCACTGAACTTCTGTACCTCAAGAATGGAAGATGTGCAAGTTACTTCCCTTTGGAGCTGTACTTGTAAGGAAAACTTTTTTTTCCCTCGTTCGAAAAAGTTTAAAATGGGGGAAAAAAAGTGTTTGCTTTTGCACATAATTTCTTACTCCAAAATTAAGATATGAACAGTTAAAGGATGGAGGTAGGGCCTGGATCATATTTGAGGCTCCATTATGTGAGTGTAGTGCCTCTGTGATTGTACATCTGTGCCCTGCCAGCAATGTGAGAGTTTTCCAATTCATTGTCACTTGATGCAGCCGGCCTATGAATGGCAACCACAAAACATGGATAGTGACACAAAGGCCAACCACTAACTGCCGAGCCGATATGCCGGCAATATCCGAATAGTGTTGATGAACTACATTTAGGTCAAAGGTCAATACAGATCATGTTTTCTCTTCATGTCATTCCGCTTCCATTCTGCTAAGCGGTAAAATTTCTCTCTATCCATACTGAAGATTTCACTAAAATCTGTATCTGTTAAATGAATCTGAAAAATATAATGAGAACGTTATTCTAATACCTCAAAATATGAAATTTTAATATTTCAGCATGCACATCTTGAATCATTAACATACTGTGAACATCTCAACACAAATCAGTCACAGCAAATTTAAATATTTCCTTTATTACACTGAATTTTAACCCTTCATAATTATAAAATAATCTCACAAACCTCTAGATGATTGGAATCTACATCCTTTGGTAGGTCAAAATTTGTTATCTTTAATTTTTCATAGGAATAAACCTGAAATAAAAAAGGTCTTATAATTATTCAAATAAAGCATTTTTAAATATTCATGGTGTCTACCATTTTAGATGTTAGAGAATTTGATGTAACGAATAATTATGTCTTGCACCACTAATTATGAAATGCAATAATATAAGTTCGATGGTATTCTACTATCATGAAATATTCAGGTCCAAATTTCCTGCAATCCAGGGTTCAAGCTATTGTACATGTATTAGCAAAAATATATAATACTATTTTTAAAATGAACTGAATTCAATGCCATGCTGCAAATTTAAAAAGGTGAGCTTATTATTTTAATTTTAAGAATGTTGGTGGAGGGGCAGGTGGTGTGAGTTATAGAATTGTGGTTCATTTTCCCAAATATATAACCCCTCCTGTTATAATACCAGACTGAAAAAAGGTGAAATTTAGGCTACACTGATCAACATCGCTGGTGAAATTTGGTTGCTAAAATATTGCAAATGTTCAGAGAGGAATTTGTCATAGCTTTAAAATGGCACAAAATGGTCCCTTTCATCTAGGTTAAAGTATAAAATAAAATGCATTTGTGCTTCTATTTACAGGAAGAAAAAATTTAGTCTTGAGGAATATTACACAAAATTAAATATTATATCTATTACAAAAATATCACCTGGATTGACTCATTTATATGCACAGAGCAGGTACATTTATGCTAATACTGAGTCAGTTTTCCTATATATAAACTTCTATGTGAATAAAGAAGAGTTTAATATTGGACTCACAGGTGGCTCAGCTGCTGTATGCCATGTGCTCTTCTGTAATTTGAGTAGTGATATAGATGGACCCTCGTATCCAGCGGCTCCCATCACACCCCACACACGACCCTCTCGCTGTAACAACACAAACACAAAATATACTACATGTAGTCAGACAATTAAAACCTTGCTTCAAGAAAACAAAACGTGTATAATTGTTCCGCTTACTGTAGTCGAAATTTAATAAGATCCAAAATGGTGAACTTTATTTAATTCTAATGTTCAATAGATACCTGTAGTTAACAAAATTAAGAATGTTTATTTCATTTAAAATATTTTATTTTTTAAGGTTTGCTGAGGATAGAAAACTGAAAAAAGATTGTCTTAAAGATAATTCCAACCTACCCCAAACTTGTTTGTGTTTCACCATGAAACCATAACATTTTTTTGGGTCTAATCAACGTTTGTTATACATGTAGTACACAACAGAAGTATTTGGACAGGTTTTCAATGATAATTATAGTATAAAATCTGACTCACTCTTGTGCTGGAATCCGTATTAACAGTGGATGATGAGGTATCTGAAATTAGAAATCCTTGTCAATAAAGTACAATCTTCATTAAATAGCATTAACAGATCTTAACTTGAAAAACTATAGCAGTCTCAAACTTACGCTTGATTGAAAACTAGTGGTAAATTAATGCAGAAACTAAAGTGAGAATTTTTTTTTTAAATTGTTAAAATTAATGACAAAATTGGGGCAATTCACTATTATTCTAAATCACCTTTTTTAAATGCATAATAAAATTAAGATATGCCCTATAAAATATAGATGTAAATATTTAAATTTTATTAGTTGTAAAACTTTTACAAAATTGGACTTTTGTGATTTTGTCTAAATACTTACGTGTTGATCTTTGCTGACCTTCTCCACTGGTTTCACCTTCCTCGTAGCCGTAAAAACCCTAAAGGTACAATATTTATATTTAATTAGAAACATTTCTACTTAATCACACATTTTAGTTTAACCAATGACCAAATATACATGTATTCTCAGAGCAAAATAAAACCTGAATTAGCAGAAAACAGATTCACTAATACATTGTTTTTAGACATTGTAGCTCTATTGCAATACACAAATATTGCCTTTTTATATATTCTGTGCTAAAGAACAACCTTATTACGTTTAATCAAAATAGCAAAACATAAAGGGCCAGTTTCTCGTGCTCGGTTTAAGTAACACCAGTTTATTGTATAACCTGAGGTTAACCCAAGGCTACGTAACACGCTGAAAACCTTAGTCTGTAGCCGTGGACTGGAGGCTTTTCAAGTGCGTGGGTTATAGACGTGTTACGAAAACCACGGATTTTGCATGGGTTATCTGAAGGGTCTGCGGAGTGCATTTGAAAAATGAATAATAAGTATTAATTAATATTGTATCGT
>JAULBR010095114.1:0-11842 GCA_032355825.1 Melanodrymia aurantiaca
AAATGTTTTGCGCTGTGGAGGATCGATCTCTCGACCCATCCCGCCACAGGCGGACATTCTACCTCTGAGCTACGTCCTGCTCCCCTAATACACTTTATATACAATATAGCAAACAAATACATAAAGAATCCATCACAAGTGTTTTTAATATGGAAAATATCAAACGAGTTTACGTTAATCAGTATTTATTGACACTGCTGATTAACTAGATGGGTTTGATATTTTCCATGTTAAAAACACGAGTTTTGAATTCTATTTATCCTATAACTGCTATAAAAAAATTGTTTAAACTCAATATTGAGTACATCGCAAATTGAAATGCTGTTCTATATTGGCTTCAGTCGGTAAAATGAGATCATCGCGCTTTGCTCAAAATATGTACATGTATATAACTTCTATAACCAAGATTATTTAAACGTTTTGCTCAGATGTAAACATTTATTAGCTTGTAAGTAAATAACCTATTTACAGCAATACCTTTATTACACGATTTAATAAACCAACATGTCAAATTGGTCTATGACATAGATATAGGTAAGTTGTAGGATAATTTTTTTAGTACTGCTAAAACTAATATCTTATCATTTAAATTTGTCTTGCTTTGTCTGAGTATACTTCACAACGTTAAAATTATTTCAACGAGGCACTAGAGCCTTGCATTCAATAGGGCGAGCGCTCTCGAACCATTTGACTGGTATCGATTATATACCATCGTATCCCATTCATTTAATGTTAGATACAAAGACCGGTGACAAAACGTTTTGTTTCGGTTGCAAAATGCTCACCCTATTGAACACATGGCAGAATATTACAGAATGAAAACTTTACATGTGATATTTTAAGTTTCTGCTGTCCAATCTCTGGGCTATATTTAAATATTGCTGTTTTGCAAGATTTCGGTGATACCAAAAAAATGTCACTTTGTTTTCATGGACTGCAAATCTGTATATCATGGTTTAATCTACCATACAATTTGGGGCTGGTTACCAGTCCCATTCCCCTAGGGAACATAACACAGATGACTTGGGATAAAAAGAAGTTCTTTTTTAAATAATGTGAAAAAAACCCCGACTATTATTCTTTTAAAAGGAAAATACCCAATTACATGACATCCTAACGTTGACTACCGCGAACAAATTTAAAAAAACGTAAATAAATAAATTAAAAAATGGTCCAGATTATTCCCTGTACATAATAAATTTTAAGTAATCAAACTATTTGATAGTATCTGCAATTATCTTTCATAGTTTAATATTTTGTGTGCTTGTTAATTATACTGTGCATGTTATATAAATTATTCCAACACTAAAATTAATAACCATTTTTAGCGGGAGATGCTATTTTTGCACCTATGACCATGCCCCTTTAAATTGATAGCATTTAAAAATAAACACTCATGAAATAAGTATAAACTCATGGTCATTTTAATCTTGGTTAAAATTGTAACTTGAATACTGGAATTATTAAATGGATTGCTTAATACTTAGAATGGACCTTCACATGATAATCGTTTTTCGAATGCACACCCCTATTGAGTATGACCCCAGGGCAAGGTCATAATCATGAATTAGAGTGATTACTAGCTGAATGGTAAGTATCCACCTGATGTACGTGTAGTCAAAGGATCGAGCCTCCTCTGTGTAAAATGTGATCTTCCATGTTCCAAACGTCCAAAACTGATGAAATAGAAGCTGTTATAGGCCTATGTGCTGTCATATCTAGGATGTATTCATGCTGTTGTCATGTCCGTACTATATATGTTCATATAAAAAATCATATAAAACAAATAGAAAAAAGAGTACATGTAACCTTCTGAGATCAAAACGTGTCAAAATAACTATACATTTGACATAAAAAAGCCTTTGATAGACCAGTCGTGAATCACTAGTTGGAATGGGAAATAACCCAATAGAACCCCTATTGAACCTCAGGCGGACGCTGTTGCGCTGAGCTATATCCTACTCCCAGTAAAAAGACGGAGTAGGATTTAAATAATTTGTAATGGCAGTAGGAAGGAATAGATTTAGCTTAATTGTATAGATGAAGAGTGTGATTTATTTTGATGATAGAAAGAATTGAGATTTTAGTGGTAACTATGATTGAAATTTGACTTCATGGTACAGAGGGAGAATGAGATTTGACTCGATGCAGAAGGTTGGAATATTACTCAGTGTTGGTCAACCTGATATGCCAGAGAAATAATATTATTGGATTATAGTCCTACAAATAATAACAACAATATACATGAACAGAATATGTAAAACCAAACATTTTTACGGTCGCATTGGAAAATAACTTCCACTAAGGAAGATCGATCTTTTGACCCATCGAACCTCAGGTGGATTCTCTTGTACTGAGCTACGTCCTGACTCCATGTCCAGGATGGAGGTTAATTTTAGTATGAGAGAATAAATTTGCTGCAGCAACACAATAAGCATTAAGGGATCTTTTGTATGCATGCTTCAACACACTCCCACAAGAGGTATGTTATGTTGAATGATTGATCTTTCTCAACAGACCTGATGGAGTTTTCCTGTTCCAACTAGTCCTTTACATCAAAGAGTGTGGTTTGTCTGTGGGAAAGTCCATATAAAAAGATAAATTACTGCTAGTTGAAGCTATGTCTCCAAATAGCTGAATATTTGACATGAATTAGCTGAAGATTATAAATAAATGTTCATCAGTGGTGTTGTTAAACAAAGACAAAAAGTTTGTTCACGACACCTCTGGAACACATTGATTATTAATCAGCGGTTATTGGATGTCAAACCCACGTTTATATTGATGCTTGGTCACAGAGGAAACCTGCTGCTGCCACATAGGCTACTCTTACTGAATAACAGCAAGGGATCTTTTATGTGCACTTTTCCACAGACAAGATAGCACACACCATGGCCTTTGATAGACCAGTTGTGAATAACTGACCCATTGACCCAGCGGACACATTACCACTGGACTATGCCCCAAACAAACATACAAATGACTCCAAATTAACATTCAAACGTTACTTTTTTCACAGTGTTTATTATACCAGCTGTGGACCACTGGTAAGTGTTTACAACGATTCAGCCTTGCAGTGGACACTCACTTTAGGTGGGAGCCAGTTGTAGGATTAAAAGTCTTATCTGTACATGTACTTCCTAGCCAGGTAGCCTAATCACTACATCACTGAGTAAATAATCCTGGGAAAATCTCAGTGTTTTATGGTTATGTAACATATTTTCCTTTATAAGTAAATTTTTCTGTTTCATTATTTGCAGTTAAAATTGAAAAATTATGAAAGAGTGGAAAAGGTATGTGTAAATAGAAATATGTTTGACTAAATTATTAGTTTGTGATCGTTTAATTTAATAATTGTAGCTACAATATCATAATTTATCATCCATTAGAGGCTTTTGCAGGAGATATTCTGCCCTGCTATGGCAAAAGGAAGTAAGTGGCGTCATCAATATTTCGAGTTATCAATGAAAACTTATTCATTTAGTACTATTTGCACACAAATGCCACAATTTAGAGTTGGAAAGCAATTTCGATACGTTTAGAGCAACTGTACATACTTCCTTATGCCAATGAGCCAAAAAAGTGTGTTTCGTAAAAAATGTTACTTGCTTCCTTTTGCCATGGCAGGGCAGTATTGTTGACCTAATAATTTATGATATCTACTCTTGATTGGTCTACAGACAGTCCTAAGCACGACGTCATAAAGTTGCCACAACTGTTATTACGTCATGCCGTTGAAGCAAATGAATATATTTGGCTCAAAGGCATGCTATCATAGCAGTTGTGACCATATTACGATGTCATGTTTAGAACTTTCAGTTTTCTTGGTGACCAATCTATATTGTAAGAAGTGATGTCTCCTGATATATCGTAGGAGATATTGCAAATTCTAATGCCAGTGATATCTGCTGCAAATGCCTAATGGATGATAAAATAATATAATGGCCAATAAGTATAAAAGTTGTTTTCTTATTTTGAGCTTATTAAAATAAAATATTATTTTATGTTTAAAAACATTAACTTTGACTTTCTACATTTGATTTTGCTGTAAATGTGATATGCATTGAACATTTAAACAGATATACTATATCTACACATCAGGCTGCACAATGACCGGGTTCACATCACAAAAAGCAATGCAAAATCTTGCAACTGCGGTGCAATATTATTACTCATTTTATATAAGTGCTAATCAAATTCCAGTAGTTGTTTTTCCATTCCCCATCAAGTAAAAAAACTGCTAATCACAATTTTAAAAACAAACTGCACCCTGCACATATTCCTGTACTACTGTACATCTAAGTGAGTAGGGATTTGTCGTGTGAATACTTGCATAATGGCCTACACCATAAAGAGAGGACATGTTTGTTTTATTTTAGTTGTTCCAGCGATGCCTCATCAAGGTTCTCAACATTGATCTTTGGAAACTCTACCTCAACTACATCAAAGAAACAAAAGGAACACTTCCATCATATAGGTATTAGTTGAAATTGTTGGCTTTGTCACCTTTCATCTCATTATACATTACTAAAGATCCTCACGTAATATTGTTTTGTGCAAAAAGCATAATCACGTGACAATAAGATCAAGCAAGTTACCGGGTATGCAACTGAAGTTTATGCTAGTATACAAAAAAATAGTGTCCTTGTTTATCCAGATAATTGCACACATTTAATATGATTATAAACATCAACAGAAATGTCAAAATGTAATTATATTATGTTATACGAATACCTCCATATAATACCAGGGTATAATCTAGACCATTTTTCTAGGGTCCCTTTTTGGAAAATTTGGGAAAAATAACGCGCGAAGACAGAAAAAGGGGAATTTCTTTATTTACATTTTTTTATTTGTTCGCGGTAGTCAACGTTAGAAAGCCATGTAATTGGGTATTTTCTTCTTAAACGAATAATAGTTGGGTTTTTTTTCATATTATAAAGAAAAAGAACTTTTTATTCCAAGTCATCTGTGTTATGTCACTATTTTCACAATTGGGAATAGTTTTTTTCAGATTGGGAATTCCCCTTAGGGGAATGGGGCCGGTAACCGGCCCCAAATTGTATGGTAGATTAAACCCTGAATACAGAGTTGAAAAGTTAGGACACTTGTAAAGTGAATCCTTTATCTGCAGGTGCAACAGAGCAGAAACGTTTGGCACAAATATCGGTTCCCTTGCTGTTATTAAAAAAAGAATATATAAATATTCATTATAATGTTTGTTCTTTCCTTTAGGGAGAAGATGGCTCAAGCATATGATTTTGCACTGGAAAAGATTGGCATGGATATCATGTCTTATCAGTTGTGGACAGAATATATTGGATTTCTCAAGTCTGTGTAAGTACAATCATTTTCTCTATCTTCATGTAACATTATTTGATATATTAAACATGGGAGCGAGGTGTAGCTCAGTGGTAGAGCGTCTGCCTAAGACTCGATAGGTAGAAGAATCGATCCTTCTCAGGGAACTTGTTGGGTTATTTCCCTTTCCAACCAGTGATCCACGTCTGGTCTATCATCGGTCATGGGGTGTGTCTGGGAAAATGCACATAAAAGATACCTTGGTGTTATTCAAAGAAGAGTGGCATCAGTAGGTTTCCTCTGTGACTAAGTGTTGATACTGATTCTCTGGTTTGGATAAGTAATATAATACTATTTGATGTAGATTTGCATCTAATATTTGTGTTTTACAATTTAGGGAAGCTGTTGGATCTTATGCAGAGAACCAACGTATCACAGCTGTGAGGAAGGTCTACCAGCGAGGTGTAGTCAACCCAATGATTAACATTGAGATCCTCTGGAAAGACTATTGCAACTATGAAAACGTAAGTGATGTGCTAAATTATACTTGGAGCGAGATCTATCTCAATCGTTAAAGCGTCATATTGAGTTTAAAAAGTTCAGTGATAATATTATAATGTTTTGTAAAATCCATGACTACAAATTTGACAGATTACGTATTATTCATTGTACAGGGACAGACAACTGAAATTAAGGCCTTACAATTGCCTTACAATAAAACAAAGTGCTTACAATTCACTTACAATAAATCAAAGCGCTTAGGTAAGACATAGGGGCACCCTATACCTTATGGCTCTGGGGAAACATCTGTCTACATTGTGTTTTTACAAACTTATTCCAATTACATTATAAATATTTTCATTGCAGAGTATCAATCCTCTGATAGCTAAGAAGATGACAGAGGACCGGGCAAGGGAGTATATAAATGCACGCCGAGTAGCTAAAGATTATGAGGTGGTGACGAGGGGCCTGGACCGAAATGCTCCTTCAGTTCCACCTCAAAATACAGTCAATGAATCCAAACAGGTGAATGTTTTACATAATTTTAGTCAGATTTATAATTAAATGCACACAAAAGTCATTTTAAACATCAACATCAACCTTGCATTCAATAGGGCGAGTGTTCTGCTACCGAGACAAAACGTTTTGTCACCGGTGTTTGCATATAACATTAAATGAATGTGATAGTACACGATCGGTACCAGTCACATTGTTCGCAAGCGTTCGCCTTATTGAACGCAAGGCAGACTTAAGATTTTTAAGTTTAAAAATTTGCTACATGTTGAAGGTTATGTGTAAAAGAGTTTTCTTTTTAATTATTTGTGTTCAAACAATCCAGAAACATGTCCATAGTAATACATTTTTAAGACACATAATAAATAGATATTTTGTTAATATTTTAGGTTGATCTGTGGAAGAAATACATTGGATTTGAAAAGAGTAATCCTTTACGGACTGAGGATCATGCCTTAATAACCAAAAGGGGTAAGTTATAGTCTTGCAATTTAAGGTTACGATTTGTTTGACTTTACTCACTGGCAAAATATTGGATTTAAGTACTCGTGCGGTCAAACCCCATACGCGAGTGATGTTTTCTTTGTTACAGTGATGGTTTTTTTATGTTACAGTGATGTTTTTGTTATGTTACAGTGATTATGTTTTCTTTATGTTAGAGATGTTTTCTTTGTGTTAGAGATGTTTTCTTTATGTTGCAGTAATGTTTCTTTATATTACAGTGATGTTTTTCTTTATATTACAGTGATGTTTTTCTTTATGTTACAGTGATGTTTGCTTATGAACAGTGTCTTCTGTGTCTCGGTCATCACCCTGACATCTGGTACGAAGCAGCTGCCTACCTCGAACAGTCCAGCAAAATCTTGTCAGAAAAAGGGGTATGACTTCTCAAATAAAAAAGAAATCCCTGCAAAGTTATTAGCTTCTGCTCAATAATTACAGGTTTATTACGCAGATGGACCCATCGAGTTATTTTCTTCAAACAGTGATGCACAACTGGTACATCAAAGGCTATGATGTGTGCTATCCTGTATGTGTGAAAGTACACATAAAAGACCATTTACTGCTAATTGGTAAACGTAGCCATGTGGCTATAGCAGGAGTTTTCTCTAAGATCATGTTGAAATAACAATGTCATTGACTTCCAAAAGCCAATGATTATTAATCAATGTGTTCTAGTAACTAACTTTTTTTTAGAACAAAGTTATCATTTCAATTTCTGTTACTAACTTTTGTAAGAGTACGTTTGGCTATGTTATTCATTTCTCTATATTATTTACAAGACTATCAATTATGGGTTACATTAAGTAATATTTGTGTATTTGCTCAGGATGCCAATGCTGGAAAGCTGTTTGCTGATGAAGCTGCTGCTATCTATGAGAGAGCCATCTCATCTCTGATGAAGCAAAACATGCTCTTGTACTTCGCATATGCAGATTTTGAGGAAGTATGTTTGATATCCATTATTTTATGCAAATTTAATTACATTTAAATTTGCATTTCGAGATGTAAATCATATTTAATAATGCATTGATCTCACAGAAGTTACTTGTTCATTTATTATTGTAAAAGAAATAAAATGTTTTTTATATTACTGTAAACCGTGAAAAGTTCGCGTTCATTTAATTTTCACGTAGTTCACTCCCAATTTCAATTCTTAAAATTTATAAGCACGCATAACTTCCCCTCTTTCATGTACCGACACTCATTCGCAAAATTTAAACATTGTGAACATTGATTGCCTGACTTTATTTTTTAATAATTTATGTATATGCATAGAATTTAAGGGTGGTGCATTTTATCTTTGTTTCAGAGCCGCATGAAGTATGAAAAAGTACACAATATTTACAAAAAAATCTTAGAAATACCAGATGTCGACCCAACATTAGTAAGTATACATCATTTTAAATCATTTTCATTTTCAAATTAATTATAGCTATAAGTATAACCATGGCCACATTGAATAAAATAGGTATGAGAGACCATCTGAAAATGTTTGGCCTTAACTTTAAATTTATGCAAATTTTCCATCATGCTCTTGTATTTTGACAATATATATAATATTTTTATATTTCTTCAGGCGTATATTCAGTATATGAAATTTGCAAGACGAGCAGAGGGTATCAAATCTGCTCGGTTAGTGTTCAAGATGGCTCGTGAAGATAAGAAGACGAGGTATCATGTTTATGTGGCAGCCGCTCTTATGGAGTATTACTGTAGTAAGGTGTGTACTATTGAGCTTACTGGGATTAAGTCATTGTATTTTTATTTAAATTTTAAAAATGACAACTGTAAATAATAATTATTCTCCTTGATGTGTATAATTTATTTATGAATATATTTACCATTAGTATATCATACCATAGGAGTCATATCTTTATAATTGTATTGTTTTGTTTTATTTCAGGAGAAAAATGTTGCTTTGAAGATCTTTGAGCTTGGTTTGAAGAAGTTTGGAGATTTTCCTGAATATGCTTTGTGCTACATTGATTTCATGTCTCACTTAAATGGTATGATTAGTTAGTTCGTAACCTACAAAACTGTCTTGTACATCACAATAATGCACATTTTACTTGTGGATTTTACTGACTTGGAAAGAGAATTAATTAATATTCACATATATAGGCCTACATGGGCAAGCATTCTTATGGCATAATTTGTAATCACATAAATTTAAATGGGCACAAACATGATTTGATAAAATACAACTATGTTAAATCTAATTAACATGTTTACTTGTAATAACGGAATACAGAATAAAATGCCTGCAAATCTTATTCATTTGTTCATTTTTATTGCTTAAAGTCTTTGTTTTTTTTATTGTTTGAGCATATTACATTTTAATGAATAGAATACTATTTTCGTTCCCATAAGATACCATTTATATTACAACTTATTATGTGTTTTCATTCATTCATATTGCTTTTGCTTGTGATGAAAGATTGAAAACACGCTCGTTGTATAAATAAAGGATCTCATGGGAACTCGATTATATAACTTTATTTACTTCTGATATCAATAATGCAATTAATATGGTTACACCATTGTGTTAACTTTGTGAGATTTTAAATAAAGTGAGCCTCGTCGATTTTAATATTATTATTGTTAACAATAGTTTGTATTTGTTTACAGAGGACAACAACACCAGAGTATTATTTGAGAGAGCACTGTCATCTGGTCAATTACCACCAGAAAAATCAACGTAAGTTTTACTAAGCTAATTGTGTCCATTATTCTTTCAATGAGATGCACTAGTAGTTTTAACTCAACTTCGTGAGTGTGCAAGAATACGGTATCACTATATCAGGTTGAGTAGAAGGAGGTGGCAATGTAGTTGTATCATGTTTAGTTAACTTCCAAGTTTAAGTTTTTGGTATATGTCAGTCATGAATGAATGAATGAATGAATGAATGTATGAATTGATTGATTGTTAACGAACCCCATCACGAAAAAAGACTGGCTATTGGTTGTCAAAATATGGTATATTCAATGATACAAGAAAAATAATAATAATCAGTTTATAGAGCTGATATATAGGCCTACCAAACTTCACACACTTTGCCACTGAGCTAGGTACTCCACCTCACCTGACAAATAAATGCAAGTAACATAAATGATAATGTATAGCCCGAAAGATTACTCTTTTTTTTTTTTTAAACAGTATTTATTACGTACAACACACGTACATTGGGGATAGACCAACAAGTAATGCCTATATTAAGGTTTCTCCCCGACCTTTATTTTGTATATCATGAATAATGACTGTGGATGTTATTTTCAGGGAGATCTGGAGCAAATTTTTATCTTTTGAATCTCAAGTTGGAGATCTAGCTAGTATTCTCAAAGTGGAAAAACGAAGAGCTCAAACTATAGAAAAAGTAAGTTTGCATATTGTAGTGCCATTGTTAGGAAATGTTTTTAACATGTTTTTATGAAGTTTAAATGGTGAAGGATAGAGCACTGTAATCCCCATAGGTGAAAGGAGATGCAGGTTAATCATTTTTCTTTAACTTCCCTGGGGACAAGATAACGTTTTGCTTGAAGCGCTTTATCATTGTCATAAATTTAACCTGAAGATCAATTTTATTTTACAGTGGTGACCCAGTTTTGTATTTCATTACTTTTACATTACACAAGATCAGGAACATCTGCCGGACCAGGTCTCATTTGAACATATTTTAAATTGTAAATTTTAGTGTTATAGTTATAGCAATATTCCATTTTTCATCATCCCTTATGTTATCCTTTTTTCTTCGTCACTTGCTGAATTGTTTGTATTCTACTTTTCTTTAACGTTTTTAGTACCATATTCTGAAGTTCTCATCTGTAAATAAAGATCTGACAATGTATAGACTATAGCTATCTCTAGGGTATTGCTGTAATTGTCCATATATGCTGTAATGTGATTGAAAAGTGGATTGTTTTTATTTTCAGGTTCAGGAATTTGAAGAGAAGGAAACAGCATTATTGATAGACAGATATAAATATCTGAATCTTTTACCTTGTTCAGAGCGTGAGCTACAATCTCTGGGATACTGGGTATGTTGATGTTTTTGATGCCAAACAAATATAGCTTTCTTCATAATCGTTCAAATTTTGGTGCACTTAAAATGATTGTTATTTTATGGCTTTGTTGTATAATACATGTACCATGGAAAAATATTGAGGCAATGCGAAATTTAACCATTTTTGAGAGAAATTATATACTTACACATGGTTCTTTTACAATGATTGTTATTCTAGGACTTGGTTCGACACCATGTGGTTCAGATGCCGGTGGGGAGCATAACATCTATGAAGAACCGCCATCGATTCTCCAGTATGAACGAAGACGAGAGTAGAAGACCACAATACCCCAAACCAGACGTAGATCAAATGTTACCATTCAAACCAAAGGCTATTGTTCGTAAGTTAAATAGTAATATATTTATATATTTTTCTGTTTGAGAATGCCATTGGTTATGTTAGTACTTAAATAAATGGTTGCTTAAAATTAGTCCAACTTGAAACATGTGTGTTTAGAGTATATGAAATGCTTTAATATGTCATTTGTTATATTATTCAATAGTTTTTATTCACCATCAGAGGGTAATTATGTTTTACTTGTTCTTGTGTTACAGTGGTTTCTTAATATTTTGAGTTACAAATGATTGATATTTAACAAAATTTACACTGACAATTGATCGTTAAAAAGTGGACGTAATACTGAGGTTTGATGGTTCGAAGGCTCAGTCATGTTTCTAACACGCCTTCGTTATATTAATTAATTTACCACTACATGTAATTTTGTTTCTCTTCAGATATTGGTGCCCACCCAGTCCCGGGCGGTGTGTTCCCTCCTCCACCCGAGGCAGCCAATTTAATTACAACTCTCCCACCTCCAGACTGCTTCCATGTGAGTGCTAAACCCAAACAGTTTTAACATTGAATGTGGTATCACAATACCATTGTTTAATTACAACTCTCCCACCTCCAGACTGCTTCCATGTGAGTGCTAAACCCAAACAGTTTTAACATTGAATGTGGT
>JAULBR010095125.1:0-11841 GCA_032355825.1 Melanodrymia aurantiaca
GCGACTGTTTGGTTGAGGCCAGCCAGCGATGTTAATTACTGCCCGTGCCTAGGCACCTAACCATGCCTAGGCGACTGCTTGGTTGAGGCCAGCCAGCGATGTTAATTACTGCCCGTGCCTAGGCACCTAACCATGCCTAGGTGACTGTCTGGTTGAGGCCAGCCAGTGATGTAGGCACCTAACCATGCCTAGGTGACTGTCTAGTTGAGGCCAGCCAGTGATGTAGGCACCTAACCATGCCTAGGTGACTGTCTGGTTGAGGCCACCACTATAAGTGATCGCATGTAATTCTATCTGTGTTGTGTTTTCAGTCATACGGGCGCTGCTCGGGCGGGGGTGAACAACCTAACGAAGTCGCTCGCTGTAGAGTGGGCCGAGAGTGCTGGTTGAAGTCACCACTATAAGTGATCGCATGTAATTCTATCTGTGTTGTGTTTTCAGTCATACGGGCGCTGCTCGGGCGGGGGTGGACAACCTAACGAAGTCGCTCGCTGTGGAGTGGGCCGAGAGTGGAGTCCGTATCAACTCCATCGCTCCGGTAAGACGTTAAATCAAAACTGTTAATCACTCAAATTATTACAGTTGAATCCCGTTGGCTCGAACACCGTCGGTGCTCGAGAAACTGTTCGACTCATCGGGAAGTTCGACCCAAGCATCAGCAACTTTATATCTTGGTTCGAGCATTACCAGGTATTCAACCCTTCCGTGTTCGAGCCAACGAGATCCTACTGTATATTATACCGCTAAAATAAAGGCAGACGTACATCTAGAAGAAGGTTAACCTGCATAATAATGGAGTCAATTCCTAATAATAATTTTGGGCACATTATATTTACCATCTGAACATCACAGTCACTGCAATCTAAAGAACTACATGTGAAGACAAATAAGTTTTAACAGGCCTGTCAGGGACGGGGTGTCGGTTGACCCCACCCCAGTGTCACCCTTCCAGTGACTTTTTAATTAACAACATTTAAAATAGTCAATTATCATTGTTTAAAAATATAACCTTTAAAGCCTTGATGCCAGGAAATCATAATTACCATGTGAATAAGTTTTATTTACATAATATGTTTTTATTTACAGGGAAGTTCTATCTACTCTAAAACGGCGGCAAGTAACTATGGTGATATGGACATTTTTAGTTTAAATATTCCGAATATTCCAGCCAAGCGCCTTGGTCATACGGAGGAGGTACGAATATATGGCAGAATAATCCAGTGAATTTTTTTTTAAGATTTTGTTTATGAATTTACATTACAATATTTTTATTTGTTAACCTAAACTGATATAATTTACTACAAATGTTGTGACACAAAGTATAGTTTCTAGTTCTTGTAAATAAATGTCATTCCAATTCAAAAAAAAATTATTTTAAATAAAATTTTAACAAAACCACAAATAGTTCTAACACTTCTAAGGACACTGCTATTGTCTGGAGATGCAGCAGAGCACAAACGTTGTGTTGCCAAACTCAGTAATTGAGAATCTTTAACCGACTGTATTAATAATAATCAATGTGTTCCAGTGGTGTCGATAAACTATGTTTGTGTTGTAGATTTCCGGTGCCGTCTGCTTCTTGCTATCGCCGGCTGCAGCGTACGTATCCGGGGAAACGGTCAAGGTCGACGCTGCAGGAAGTCTGTATCCTTCGTGGACGTGGAATATTCCAGGTATTGCATTACTGAGAACTCTCCTTCCCTATTATGGACCACGCATAAATAATAGTTATACCCACGGTTTACGAGGTGTATCAGTGAATATCCTACAGTTGTGGTCGTGGGGCCTTTGAGGCGAAGCAGAGGAAGTTTCCACGACCAAAACTGTAGGATATTCACCGATACACCGAGTAACTATGGGTATAACTCACTTATATGCCCACTTTCGGCCGAGCTATGAAAATATTTGGTTATTATTCGCCTTTCAAAAATGTAGATGTATTGGTGAATACACCTACACTTTTAACAAAAGAAACCATGACAACGATAATCTAGTAATTATAAGACAAAAAATAAAAGTAATTAAAAAAAAAAGTTTTACCGGTAAATTAAAATAAAATAAAAAACATTTATTTTAATTTTATTATAACACATGCTTTTCTTTTATTTGTATGCAGATCACAAAAAGTCGGTCCCGTACACCTGGGAAACTGACCATGATGGTCAACATGAGACTGACGATGACCACAACAACAAAACACCAAAGTCCAAACTGTAGTACATGTACATGTATTATAGTGAACGAGAACATATGACGGATGAGTGAAGTGATATTCTAACAGACTACTTGATGGTGTAACCAGGATTCAAGTTCCATTCTGGACTACCATCCATTTTCACTCGAGATTTTGTGAAATATCAGATTCGATTGATGAGAAAGATGATACAAGATGTTTTTTAAGTCTTTCGTACAATGTGCATTTATATATTATAATCTTGAATAAATGTTTGTTGACCCTACTAATGGGAAATGTTTGAAGTATTTAGTACACCATGTATTTACATATTCTAATACAACTAGCATATAACCCTATTTTTCATTGGTTAATTTTCGTGATAAATCGAACGGTTGATTCACGTTTTATTATTATTAATAAGCCAGAAAATTGTTTTTGGCAGCCATTTTGAATCAATTAAGGTTCCGGGGGTCAAACGCCATCGGAGTGAAAAAATTCCAATGGATTTATAAACAGCATAAAAAATGGCCATAAAAAGTCTATGCACACACTCTTAATGTAAAAAAGTTCATTATTTACCCAACCCTAATAAAACACTTGCCAGAAACGTAGTATCTAATACTGGCCGCACAGACAGGGGCAATCATCTTAAACTCGGGACTGTGCCTTTAATATTCCATAAACGAATGAAGTAACACCCCATCACGAAAAAATACATCGGCTAGTGGGTGTCAAAACATGGGAAATATAATAAAAATCTGTGCATAGAGCTGATATATACCATATGCATAATTATTATTAATAAGTCTATACCATAATTATGCATAATAATTATTATTAATATTCCATATGTATAGTATTATTATTATTGGTTCGACAGACTACAGAAATCATCAAGAAAGTTACTCATAGAAGAAAATAATGGAGCAATTTTGATGGGAAAGACGTATGGATTGTTTGGGGCATTTTACGGCCAGACTAATTTGGGGGAGGTAATTTTCAGGCTAAATTCATTCAGCACTACTCGTCAAAATATTTGCCTACATATATGTACAATCATTTTGGGATAAAGTGACACGATGTATAACTGCAGTCAAAAAGCCAGCTAAAAAAATAAATGGGAGATAATGATAGTGGAGTGGTGTTTGTAATCTCGGAGAAACTCGAGAATAACAAATCTTTTTGAAATTATGGGGTTGGTACAAATCATAGATCCTATTATTATTTATAATCTGTTTACGCATTATATGTTTGACGAATTGCGAAATTTATTGAATACTGACTACATTTCCCTCCATCGTTCTCTAAAAGAATGTCCTTGTCACTTTTTGCGATAGAAGCAATTACAGAAAGATACCGTGACAGACCATCACTACAAAGGAATGCTATCGAGGAAGATCTCTGGTTTGTGTCTGCTGACCTTGATGCTCTTATATAGGACCGCTTTTCTTCAGATGCGTGTCTCGACGTGTTTATACCATGCTCACATAGTGACAGTCCAATTTACTTCAATACCAACACAAGGGATTCAAGTCGAAAGAAGCTAGATTGTAATATTCCAAATGCATCTCGGCGTGAAACGATCTCTCAAAGACCCTTCAGATGATCACATGATATACACTAGGGGTGGGCGAACGACGACACTTTTGGAGCAGTGTTGTTTCAATAGCCATTTTGTGCGTAGAATGCAAGTTCGATGGAATTTAAAGGCACAATGTCAAGTTTTAGAACCAATATCCACTGTGCTTGTGCAGATAATGATATTTGTAACATTTCTTGCTAATGTAACATCACTTGCATCTTATTGCTTTCAATATCAATATAAAGTAAAAGTAAAGTTTGTTTTATTTAACGACGCCACTAGAAACACCTCGATTATAAATCAGCGGTTATTGGACGTCAGACGCATGGTTACTAGTATATTGACACATGGTCTCAGAGGAAACCCACTGTCGCAGCTTCATGGGCTACTCATACCGTAAACAGAATAGCACACAACACGGAATTTGATAAACCAGACGTGTTTCACTTGCTGGAACGGAAAATAGCCCATACAAATGTTTTGCGCTGTGGAGGATCTATCTCTCGACCCATCCCGCCACAGGTGGACATTCTACCTCTGAGCTACGTAACGTCCCGCTCCATTATCAATATATGCATATCCTTGGACTTTTATCTGGCACGTTACAAAATGGCTTGATCTACTACAACAATTTGGATCACAAAAAAACCCATTAGATAAACATATAAATTATTATTGACATTGTAAGCAATACGATGTAAATAAATGGTAATTTTAATCATACAAAAATACACGATTAGCCAGAAATGTTTATAGCATTATCTGCGCACGGACGGTGGCATTCGTCTTAAAACTAGACAGTATGGCTTTAAAGAACGCCGCAACTGCTGTATGACTTGTGACAGCTATTAATGTTTCGAACACGGAAACATTCTAAAACCAGCATAGGAATAATGTCACGTGTGAGAGAACTGTTAATTAAAGAGAATCACTCATCAGTTTGGCGCGAAATTTGGAGTCAAGTGACAGTCACACGAAAATGTATTTGCGTATAAACACGAGAAAGCACTGTCATAATTGCTCTACATAATTGCATACATTTATTATATGACTGTACAAACATTATATTACGTAAAACTGTTCGTTCTACGACGTACGAATCTATCGCCAAAACATGCACCTGGATAGTTAATACATTTTAAAGGTCATGTTATATTGTCTGTAGATGCAGCGGAGCGGAAGCGTTCGGCTCCAAATATTGTGAGTGATCCTCTTTAACTGCATCATCAACGTTTACTTCAATAATGTATCTCTTCTTTTTTCCATAATTCGTTTCAATTGCGATAATGCACATGCTAATTTGTTCCTGAGAGAAATTGGAGTCAATGCCAAAGCGGGAAACAAGTACAAACATTATTGATTTTACATTATTATTATTGTCATATTTTCGCGAAGCGGGGCGTACTCCAGTGGTAAGGCATCCACCTGCGGCTTAACGGGTCAAAGGATTGATCCTCCTCCCCTGTTGGGTTATGTCCCGTTCCAACCAGTGATCCACGACTGGTATATCAAAGGCCGTGGTGTGTGCTATCATGTCTGTGGAAGGGTACACATAAAATATTCTGTTATTCGGTAAAAGTAGCTTATGTGGCGGCAGCGGGTTTCCTCTGTGACCAAGTGTCAATATAGCCGTGTGTTTGACATCTAATTACCGCTGATTAATAATCAATATGTTCAAGAGGTGTCGTTAAACAGACAAACTGTATCTGGTTATCTTACTTGCGCGTGGAGCGAGATCTATAGCTCGGTGGTTAGAGCATGCGCATTCATTACGTGAGGGCAAATTATCGATTCTCCTAGACGCGTAGTTTTTCTCCGTCCAATGAATGTTCCACGTCTGGTACATGACAGTTCGTGTGGTATGTAATAATATTAGGTACAGTGTGTATTACTTCTGATTTATTATGGTAGGTTCGTGGAGTATGTATTTCTGGAGCGATTCCCGACTGATCAACGCATATAGTTATGCCCTGCGTTAAGAGAGAATCGCTGTTAAACTGAAATAACAAACTGGAGTACCCAATAGTTTCTAGGATCCATACGATTTATCTGCTCAGATAAAACGTGGATCACAAGCTTAGATGCTGTTATAATGGTGCTCTATATCGATAGTTGGAGCGTACTAACAAGCAACCAACCAACCGACCAACCGCTTGAATAGCCTGTCTACAACAATTAAAGGGACAGTCCCGACATTTAAGACGAGTGCCTCCTTTTGTTCGCATCTAATGGTATTTGTAACATATTTCTGGCTAATTCAGCATTTTTATTATTAAAATTTACTTTCGTTTTATTGCTTACAATATCAATATAATGTATATCACGCCCTCGTGTGAGGCACTTCGTGTCTCACCATAAGACAAAACGACCCACCCCTCTCAATATACTGGCTACGGACCTGCGATGTACTCGAAACAGTGCCTTCAACGTTTATATCAAGTTGATTCTAAAGAAAGATGGTCTGAGTACGTTTATCATTGTAACTGCTGGTTCAGACTTCAGACTTTCAGAATACAAGTATCCTCAACTTAGTCCGGAATCAATGAACGACGATTAACTGTTCTCACAGTTATTGTTAACTAACTATGCAATTCTCCCTCACTCAGGTGGACTCTTATTATTAGTCAATAATTAGATCCACATAAATAACAAGTGTTGGTGCTAAACTGTTCTGATGTCAAGACAAAACAAAACTATACAATTCACTAGGGATCAGGTGGACTGTTTGAGAAAAGTGGCAGCATATTATTAGTCAATAATTAGACTCACATAAATAACAAGTGTTGCTTCTACACTGTTCTGGTGTGAGGAAGAAACCGCGCAGCTGCTTCCATGCGTTACATATAGACGTGATCATTATGCATGCAGACATGTTTGTGAACTGCGCTTTCAACTTGTGTAATTTTTTTTAATTCTCTCATTTGTCTTCATAAATAACTGTGCGAGACGTAGCTCAGCAGTACAGCCTCCGCCTGCGGTTAGATGGTTCGGAGAATGGATCCTCCTCAGGGGACCCGTTGGGTTATTTCCGTTATCAAAAATCGTGGTGTGTGTTGTCCTGTCTGTGGGAAAGTGCACATAAAAGAACCACTGAAGAGTACCCTATAAGTGGCGGCAGCGGGTTTCCTCTGCGACCAAGTGTCGATATAACCGCTGATTAATAATAAATGATCCAAGACGTCCAACAAAGTTCGTGGTGTGTGCTATCCTGTATTGAAAACATAATTGGTGTGTAAATGGGGTTCGGAATCCCGAATAATCCTTCTAGATACGCTAACACTGTCACGACTTTGATGAAAATCTTTCTCGATTCCGAAACGGAGAATATGGTTTGGTCATGTTGAAATTATTCTGACTGTTTACATGTACGCTAATGATCGGCCGTTCAGTTACATCCGTCTTAAGTCAAAACAGTTGTTTTAGTATTAGGTTTACATTTTCATTTAAGTGTCTAGTAAACAAACATCAGTATTACATTATTGTCAATTCCTATAATGGAGTAGCGCAGAACCTGAGTAGTGCTGTGCTGGCACTGATAGAAGATTGCTGTGTGTTTTTAAGAGTAGGCATGTAAGTAGAAAACAGGTTTATTAAGTTCAAGACACAGCCTGGAGTTTTAAGATGGATGCCACTGTACGTGTGATTATAATGCTATTTGTAACATGTTTCTGGCTAATAGATGAAAAGACACTTATGAGCACAATTGTGATGCGAACCTACTGCACCGATTCGCATGGCACTTGAAAGTCCAACACCACAAGCACTCGTCCAAACAAATAGTTGTTAAACAAACCCAAACATCTCCGATTTAACCGAGTTATAATTTGCACTGTCAAGCTTTTCTTATTATTATAAGTAACATTACTTGTTGCTGACAATTTCAATATAATTATGTATATCCTATGTATTTCTGATCATCCAAATTATTATGATAGTCTACGTTTGCCTAAAGTAGTTTGTATCATAGTACATTATTATAGGCAAAAGACCAGGGACCCATACTAAGCTATTACAAACGCTTTCTCCGTACATATCTTGATATTGTACATGTACTATCTGTTAGCCAAACATATGAGTCCGGTTCCTTGTGTTTTTTGTTGGCTTTTTTGCTACATTTTGATTTTTTATCTTTTCTAGATTGAAATTAGGTCAATGAATTCAAATCAAGTTGTTTCCATTTTTTCGGCCAGCCATTTGGCAGCCATCTTGGATTTTAAAATGGCCACCATTTTCAGTATAATTCGCTCTATATCTCATCCTTTGAGCAACAAACAAAGTTGAAATTGGTGGCAATACCCGTTTGTGATACCAAGGATTCCCAAAATATAAAATTTGTTCAGCTACCATCTTGAATTTCAAAATGGTTGCTGTTCAAAACATACAATTCTTAATATCTCAGCATTCGAGCAACATAGGAGGCTAAACTTGCTGACAATGTTTGTGTTACACACGAATTGTAAGGATGTTGCTACTTTGTTTGGCCACCATGTTGAATTTCAAAATGGCCGCCACTTAAAATATACACTACATAATATCTCACCATTTAAGTAACATAGGAGATTAAAATTGGTAACAATACCCATGTTTGTGATACCAAGGATTCCAAAAATACACATTTTGAAGGTATAGCTACATTTGTTTGGTTGCCATATTAACTTTCAAAATGGCTGCCATTAAAATTAAATATTTATATATTTCAATATTTTAGGGAAATATGAGTTAAATGTGGTAATAATATAATGTTTGTTGTTAGTTTAATGTCTACACTCAATAAATAGATAGTATTACCTAAAGATTATGCTACAGTTATACATTTTCATCATCTTCGGGGTTGTCTGTGTCACTGTGACGTGTCCCAATGGTGTTTTCAATACTCTTCAGTTGCATTACATTTACACAGTTCTGTGCACTCAAAATTGTTCTGCTTGCAAGTGCATTTCATTGTAGAACACATGGTCTTGTTACAGTTGCATTTTATAAGCGCTGAAACAGATTCAGGTGCAACTTCTGTGCTTGTTAAGACAGGGATCAGTGTTTGTTCAACACTGGTGCTCCATCCGAGTTTGCATGGATCGGGGATAGTTGGATGCAGTATTATGCCCTGTTCCGATATATTGGCTTGCAAGTGGGCGCTATAAATGTGCTGCAGAATTGCCCCAGAAGTTGGAGAGAGTTTATCAATTCCCTGATTAGGTGTTAATTTCTTAATTTTTTTCTACCAAAACTCAGCTGCATTCTTAGCACACACACCCTTAGAACTTATCAGCATACAGACACATGATGGTGTTGCATCAACTCCTAGCTTGGCTAGTGATGGTGCTTCCATTAATGTCTTAAGTGCTGTTTTCTTACCCACTCCACTAATTCTGAAAGTCGTATCGCAGCCAGTGATATCGTGAAATCCCGGAAGTGCTGAAACCTTTAGCGGACCAAGTATGTCATAGATGGGTTTCAAATGAATTATCCTTCGTTTCTGGTTTGTTCCAGTGATGATATTGGTTTTAAACCCTACTTCTGGTAGCCTTCTTAAAATCAACACATGTCAGTATGGATAACTCCAACAGCGTGCATCATCATCAGATGTAGTTGGATGAAAGTAATCCTGGTTTGTCAAAACATCTTTGCGTGTAACAGTGACCACATGTTTGGTACAATCTGCTATCACTTTATCAGCTAGAAACAAAGTTAGGCTACCCTTAGACTTGCTACTCGCCATTATCTTTTTGACATCTTATCCTTTTAAAGGTGCTACGTCCTCTATAATAAGATCTTCACCCAAGGTTGCATACGTCATATCAGTGTTAATGTTTTGGAGTAATTGTCAAATATCACTCTTCCACCTGCATACTTTTCTAGTGCTGAATTGATGCTTTTCACAAATGCCTGTCCCATATCTTGAAATTTCTGGAATGCATTGGTGTTCATGAGAGCTTGAACAACAGCCATTGCATCAGTTATCAAATAGCGTTTTGACGTAGGGCGTGCTTGAGGTGCTGCTCCAGATGGATTAGTGTTAGGTATAAGTTTTTCCCTTGTTTGACGATTCTGATTTATGTTGTGATTTTCAATATCATGTACTCTAATGGTCTCTGGCGTTTCAGTCGTTTCCTGTGTATTGTTTTCTAGAGTTATGATTTCACCATTAGTAGTGATTGCTCCATATTGTATGTCCTTGTCAAATAATTATTGGTTTGTTACAATGTTTGAGATGGTATTTTCAATTTGGACGTCATCTACAAGACCCTCAAGTGAGCTGACGTTTGTTCTCGCATGGCAGCATATTTTCACCCGGAGTCATCAGCATAGAATTGATTGTGTTGAACTCATGTTGAGATATTATCTGCTCCAGGTCCAGATGCCTTTGTTATTTAGCAATAACAACGAGTCTTGATAACATAATACTTGCTGACCTAAGATGAAAAACTTCACCTATACTCTTGAGTTTGACTGTCTTACAGAGTTCTTCCCAATTTTGAAGTTTAACTTTAGACATAGTTTTCCTCTCCTGTAATACGAGATTCTATGAAAGATACTTTTGCTTTCTCACCACATTCTTCCATGTCTAGGATACTTGCTTGTGTATCTCTACTGAGGACCTGTTTTGTCACTAAATTGTAGAAACTACTTCTTTGGCTACAGAAAATACCTTGTGGCTTTATGACAGTCTTTAGGGCTTCAAGTGTATACATTTAATTGTGATAACGTACAATGTCAGGTAGCAGGTCATGCGCAGGCTCCTTCAGTGTGAAATCAAATTAAAAGGTAATGTACTTTTAAAAAGTAGCTACATCAATAAAAATGTACCTCTGCCTTCCAAATAGCATTTGAAATCCTTGGTATCATAAACATGGATATTGCCACCAATTGTAAGCTTCTATGTTATTCAAATGCTGGGATATTATGTAATGTAGGCCTATATTTTACGTAGTGGCCATTTTGAAATTCCACGTGACAGCCCAACAAAACTAACTATATTATCGTCAAAATTGATATTATGTGAATCCCTGGTATCGCAAACATAGGTATTGACACCAATTTTAACATCATAATATTTATGTTGCATAAATCCTGAGATATTAAGTAATGCATATTTGAAATGGCGACCATTTTGAAATTCAAGATGGCTACATCGTCAAAAATAGTTGTTTTGGAATCCTTGATATCACAAATGGGTATTTTCACCAATTTCAACCTCCAATGTCACCTAAATGCTGATATATTAAGTTATGCACATTTTAAATGGCGGCCATTTTGAAATTCAAGATGGCTACATTGTCAGAATATGTATGTTTTGAATCCTTGATATATATATATATATCACAAATGGGTATTTTCACCAATTTTAACCGCCAATGTCACCTAAATGCTGAGATATTAAGTTATGCACATTTTAAATGGCGGCCATTTTGAAATTCAAGATGACTACATTTTCAAAATATGTATGTTTTGAATCCTTGGTATCATAAACGGGTATTGCCATTAATTTCAACCTTCTATGTTGCCTAAATGCTGAGATATTAAGTAATTTATTCTAAATGGCAGCCATTTTGAAATTTAAGATGGCGACATCGTACAAGTTTGTTTTTTGGAATCTTTGGAATCACAAATGGCGGTATTTCCACCAGTTATAACTTTGTTGCTCACAGACCGAGATAAAGAGCGAATTATTCTGAAAATGGTGGCCATTTTTAAATCCAAGATGGCGGCCGAAAAAAATGGAAACAACTTGATTTGAATTCCTTGACCTAATTTCCATCGAAAAAAGATAAAAAAATCAAAATGTAACAAAAAAGCCAACACATTTTAAAATCATGACATAAGGAACCATACTACTCAACCAATTCCAATTTCGCCGTCCACAGTGGCAGAAAAACCTTTTTGGATCTTTTATATTTTTATTTCTCCTTCATCCCGAACTTACTGAAAACATCCGTAATACAAAAAAAAAAAAAACAAACTAAAATAACAACAGGAATTATGTACATTTTATTTTTCTATTTTTATTTTGTGGATGCCTGACGTTTCGCCCCATTGCCAGTTCGCCCCACGCCAGTTCGCCCCCAATTTGTCCTGTTCGCCCCCA
>JAULBR010095136.1:0-11841 GCA_032355825.1 Melanodrymia aurantiaca
ACATGTTTATTATGTAAAATGTCGGGAGCGGCCTTAATATAGGCTGAAGCCTGTTGGCCAATCCCACCGCCAAAAAATTGACGGAATAAATATTGTTTAAAACAATTTATTTGCAATAAATGATTAAATTGTCGTGAACTTCACTTGTTTTTCAGACTTGGATGAGCCAATTAATTTATATGAAATAAATTATTAAATTGTGTCATAAACCTCACTTGCTTTTCAGACTTGGATGAGCCAATTAAATTAGCTTGAATGGCATTTCATAAGTGCGTGCGTCTTTGTGTTTACCAAACTGAAGATTTAGTTGAAAAAAAAAGGTCTAAATATGTCGTTATTTAATAATTTGTTTCTATTAATATGTTATTATAACATACATGTAGCTTAACTCCACTCTATAAACATATTTTTTTATTTAAAGTGTTAATTATAGGCTCATTTACATCCTATTTGGTTTTTGTATACAACAAAAATATCCCACAAAAAATAATTACATACCAGTGATAAATATTATTGGACATTGTGGAAGTTCAGGTTTGCGACCATCATCCTTGATATTGATCTCAGGTGCCATCATGTCAGCTGGAATTGTAGATGCGTCTTCCATAGCTGGTGCTGATGCTTCTTTGACTCTTGGGCTCCGTACTCGATCATTCTTTGGTTGTGATGGTGGACTTGGTAAAACTGTAATGAAACAAACATTTTCAACTATAATTTATTAGAATATCTCAAACTTAATCAAATACCTTACATTTCAGAATGTGGTTCTGAGTATACTACTGAATTAATTTTATTCTGCATTCTGTAGTTCTTTTATAAAATACTGACTTATTCAAGGTAGCAGTGTATAAGTTATACTAGGTTACTAGCAGAACATTATATAATCAATTAGTGAAACTTGAAATTGAAGTGTTTTGCAGATGCAAAATATAATACTTCAGAAATGAGTCCAGCGGTGGTACTTATCACACAACTTAAAGTTTTTCTTAAGTTTTAACTTAAGTTCCATTAAATTATCTAAGGTAAGACAACAATGTAAGTTCCTAGTTACAAAACATCCACAGTAAACAAGCTCACGTTTTTGTAGAATTCTTAAGACACCTCTGAAGAAAACTTAAGAATACTGAAGTAAATAATGGCAATAGCTTATGTTTTTTTCACAGAACTTAATTCAAAATCGTAGAGTTTTTTCTCAGACTTAAGTCTTATTTCTGATTTAAGTCACTTGATAAATACCGCCCCAGATATATGTTTGTTTAGACAAAACCTTACGTCTTGGACTTGCATCCTGTATTGGCTTCCCATGTAGAACATAATCCTCAAATTTTACTGTAAGATCCAAACTCAGATCATCTTCAGACTTCTCACCCTCCAACTAAAAGAACCAATAAGGACATGAATAGACATTGTAGATTATTTAAAGATTATTCAGACATTATTAAATAGATAATAAAAATTTGTATACAAATAAAATAAAACCAAAATGTAAATGCTATAACAAAATTGATGTGAGGTTGTGATCACTTATTTGTTTGTATGTAGAAACTGTAGAACATTTAAACATAATCTCTGAAATGGGTGATCAATGTTACTAGCAAGAAAAAAAATAAGAAAAAAAAATATTAAAAATATCGTTTGGTACCTTAAAACACAATGAGTTGAATAATGAAGGATTGTTAATCTGTATTACTTGTATTTACATCCAACAAAATAATACTTACAATAATAACTTTGTTCTGATCATCATAGAGTTTGATGACAGGGAGTGTGCTTGCCTTAAACCACTCGAGACGCCTGGCAATGGCATCAGGATTTTGTTGTGGGTCTTGATTTAGCAGTCTCTTCTTCAAACTGCTTTCTTCACAATCCAAGACAAGTACCAAATCTACTCGACCAATCTGATAGACAAAAAACCACATCATATTACTACTAATAGCAAATGTCTTCGGTAAAAAGATTGTAAATATGTGTACATAATTATGTATTTGTTTACCTTACCTAGCAAGTTACCTATTCCTTCCCTTGTCTTAAGAGCAGATGGGGTACCACTGGATTTCAATCAATGTACCTTATCCATCTGCCTACAACCTAGTTTACATGTATATCTAGCCCTATGTTCAATAGGGCGAGCATTCTGCTACCGAGACAAAACATTTTGACACCGATCACATAGTTCCAGGGAAGTTCATAAAGACATATGCCTACATTTTATTATAAATATTTATATAATTTGTTTGTATTATGCAATATATAGTCTCAAATTGCAACCATGATTGAATGCAAGTTAGAGCAATTGCCTATATATAAAAATTAAAGTGTCATTCAATAAACAGAAATACAATTTATATGGTATGTACATGTAGGCCGACTACACCATTTAAACAGCAAAAATTGTTGAAAATACTGTAAATCGTATTAATATTGCGACATGTTTTTTCTCTCGCGAATACGCTACTAACCGCATGTTCACAATGTTTAAATTTCACGAACGACCATGGGTACATGAAAGTACATGTACATTATAAGAGGGAAAATTATGTGTGCTTATAAATTTCACGAATTGAGATTGGGCGCGAACTACGCGAAAATTAAACTCACGCGAAATTTTCACGGTTTACAGTAATGTTGAATGTGGTAAAACATATATTCTATAGACGAAGAAAACCATCATACAATTACATACATGTTTCTCAAAGTCCTCAACCTGCTGCATGTCTCTTGGGTATCCATCAACAACAAAGCCCTCGGCATTTTTATTCTTTTGTACTTGTTTGAGAAATAAATCAGTAACAATGTCCTGCAATGAAAGCAAATGGCTATGAAATAATCATGCAAGTGTAACACTGAAATTAATGGTTAATATGCATCTAGCTTCATAAAAGTGGTTGCGTTCTTTGTATTGTTAAGCCACTAAGAAATAAAAATTCTAAACATCAATTTACAATGATTTATGGAACTTCTAAACGTCAATTTTCATTTACCATTTGTAGTATGTATTTTTGTTTTTAATTTTCGAGTGAGATGTATATAATCTTATTCAGATGCAATAATATTGACAATTACATTTGATGGTAGAATAGTTAATCATATACTTAATAATAAACAAGTCAAGTCAGATTTATGTTATATGATGACAATTGATATAGTATCATGTACACAAAGTGGTTGCAGGATAAATGTATATCCAGAATTAGTGATAGCATGGTGAGGAAACAAACATTTTAATATCTTTACAAAACAATGGGATTAATCATTACTAAAATGTTTCCCTTCACTGGTACATACAGGTTTATTGTTTAACCTGATATTTTTTAGCTATCAATATCATATTTATCGATGATTGAACATAAATAAACTTTTCACACTAAATTTTGTGCATGTTTATTTTTGTTCAATCTTTGATGAATCTGAAAGAAATACAAGAACTGCCTTGTAATTAAATTTATAACATATAAAGTAATAATAACACAAATAAATAATCATATTGCATTTAGAATTCTTTTGTTGGTCCCTAAACAAGAATGCTCAACAATCAAAATGATCATGTCTTCAGTTGATGTTAAAAATGTACATGCGATGGGAAGATTTCAGTGTATATAATATAGTTCCCTGACAACATCAACCTTGCTTTCAATAGTGCAGGCGTTCTGCTTCCGAGACAAAACGTTTTGACACCGGTATTTGCATCTACATTGAATGAATGTGATGTGATAGTACACAATCGGTACCTGTCACATAGTTCCAGAGCGCTCACGTTATTGAACATAAGGCAGCTTTAACATTCACCGACAATTGAACAAACTTGTGTTGCTATGTTTAGACCAATGAATTGTTTTTCAAACTGTAATGATTATAACAGAAAGTTAAATAGAGGATATTAAACGAGCTACCCTGTATTATTAAGTTTAAGTCCGAAGTGAAATAATTGTCATTTGTCACGAGCTTTAGCGAGTGACTAAAATGACAATATATTATTTCAAGAGGAACTTAAATTTGATAATACAGGGTTGCGAGTTTAATATTCTATTTAATACTCCAGACATTTCATTGTTAAACCAATGTAACGGTGAAAAAAGGATTTTGCATAGTTCTCCGCGATGTGAGTGACATCATATTGACAATTTATGACGTCATATTAAAATTTTTTAGTACTTAGCGTTCCTTGTCAATGGCTGGAATGGTTTTAACAACCCAATCAAACGACACATTATACCAATGTGAATAATTTCTCAGTGAGAAAATATGATATTTATTTTCCCCGGATAGAATGCCCACTGGGGTAATAATTATAATGATTAAATGTTACAAGATGATTAACACAAACCTGTGGGACCATCTCTCCGTTAGTGACCAATTCGCGCACCATGTTCCACCTTTCTTCTGCGGAACCTTTCTCTCTGATCTCGTCTCGAATCATCTCCCCCATAGACAGGTGCACCCAGCCCTTGTGTTTATCTATCATCCTTTTCACTTGCATCTGCCTGCCACTTCCCGGTCCACCTGCAATATTTTATACAGTTTAGTGTTATTTGTACACGTAGTATGTAATTTGGTAATGAATGTATGAAATGGTCAGCGTTGTATGGACTTCATCGTATAAACTTGCAGCTTGTATAACATAGAAATTAATTAAATAAATCAAAAGTGCAGTACATGTTTTATTAACATTTAATATGTAATATTAATATGTTGCACTTTCTGCCAGTTCATTGTATATAATAATATCATGGTGACACCAAGTTTAGTACTGGACATCCTTTCATTAACATTTTGTAGAAATTGTGGTATATACATATGTATCAGATCTGACAAAACTTGATCAACATTGCTTATCTAGTACTTGAAGACATGCGAGCACTCGGGAACTATGTGACTGGTACTGATCATGTACTATCACATCATATTAATTTAATGTAGGTGGAAATATCGGTGTCAAACATTTTGTCTCAGTAACAGAACACTCATGAATGCTGTTGAACGTAAGGAAGGTGTATAATATACCTGTAAATAGGTTGAACTTACCCATGAGAAAAACAAATGGTACATCAGGTACATCAATGGATGTTAAAGACAAATCTGTAGATGCTTCAATTGGAGGCAGAGGTACTCCACGGCTGTCATCAAGTGATTTGGGATCCCCTGTAACAAAATGAGATTATTACAAACTAAAGTAAGTACATGTATAGGTAAACAATAATATTTGGTACAGTGAAGTGCTCATGCATGAGTGTAGACAGATTTGAAATACTGCTATTGCAAAGTAATATAATTCTATTCTGTATATTCTCATTTGTTATAAATGCTTGGATTGGTCTAAATGGTATCATGTGACTTAAAAAAACAACGTTCATAGGTTCATGAATCTCAATTTTGCACTATTTTTGGACTAACTTAAACTACTTTATGAAGAATGTAAACAGGAATCCCCAAGGAATTCCACCGATATTCTATTTTTGTACATCAAACGTTGATCGTCTGTCATTAAGCGTTAAAAGTAGACATCAAAATGTCTGGGCTATACCCTTGGTAACATTGAATGCACTTTGTCGATGTCAAATCTATCATTGCATGGCATTTTCACACATTAAAATTTTGATCGCTGCAATTTGAACATCGTAATCCAAAGAACCAGTAAATCCACACTGTATCACTTCATACAAATGGTGGCACAAATTTGTAGTTAAATATTCATACGCTAACCGCTGCACCACATACAAAATAGATTGTTTCAGATGTTTTTATTATCTCTTAGATTTATTGAAATAATTGTTTACGTTATTTGTTTATGTTCAATTATACATGTTTCTAGTTGGTGTTGACATTTAATGCAAACATTTAAAAGAAATTGTATTCGTCTCTGTAACAATCCAAGTACATGTATATCATTCGGTTATTGACGGAAAAAGCCGAACCACAAGAAAAAGAATTACCCTAATGCTGTGTATGAATTTTACGTTGGGCCTAAAAATAAAAAAAGGTGTGTTTAGGGTAACCCGACCGACCCTAATTTTTCTGCCAACTCTACCCATTTTATCGCTAAAATTGAAAAAATGTGGAAAAAAACATTTATTGTAAAAAAAAGAAACTTATTTAGAAAAATACAAACATTTATAACATCCATATTTAAAGTTAGAGAGTCCAAGATCGAAACTGGAATGAGTGATATAAGGCCGAGGAAAAAAATAGGTGTGTTTAGGGTAACCCGACCGACCCTAATTTTTTTCAGCCGACTGGTCATTCCGTGTCAAATCGCCCAAAAAACCCAGATATTTTAAACCCAACCATCTCAGATTTTTATGAAACTTGGTATGCTTGTTGATTGGGATCCCACAGCACCAAATTTTAGGCCAATTGAACCAGTGATGTGGGAGATACAGCCCCCCCCCCCCACCCCCACCCCCAAATTTAAAGATTTTTGGCCATTATTGTTCAGATTGGAGAATGTTTGGGTACACTGACAATTTGACCTTTGTTATGACCTTGAAATTGACCGTGTGGATCACGTGACTTTGAGATGATATTTCTTGAAATTTAATCTCCCACATGTTAACTAAAACATATAAAAGTTTTAGAGGTGTAATATTCTTTGTTTAGCAGCAATACACATTCAAAGATTGCATGTCCATGAAAGTAACACCTTTTCTGCCATTAATTAACGTTATTTGGGAAAAGTTTCCTTTGGCATTTAGAATACTAACCAGTCTTGTACTCGGTGGACATTGAGTGTTTGATAGGAAAATAGAGAAATTGCTTTAAAACAAATATATTACTAGAACCACATCTAAAAATAGATGTTCAGGGTTCAGGATCTGACTGCATGAAACAGTGTAATACACATGTACTATAAATCACAATTACATTGTTTAACATTGTTCCAAATTTATGTTTCTTTATTTAATATATATGTTAGTACATTGTCATGGTTCACTCTTTCAAGCCCACTACTATTTCACTAGTATGATATTTCAAAGGAAATCATTTTGCATTTAACAAGTAGACAAATTATGAAATTTATACCAGTTACATTATATGGGCATTTATAAACATTATTTTTTTTGGTAAATCACTACTATCTTGCAGCCTTTGAATAAGTTAAAATAAGTTACGAAGCACTTAATTGATTAAGTACTGTAACATAATAATTAACATGACTATTTTATTAATAAAGATGCTAGTTTGATTTATAGTTAACTAGTTAGTTTTAGAATGATACATGTACATAGCTGCTTTGTTTACTAAATTTGTTTGTAAATTTCACAGCTCAAATTAAAATGATACAGATTAAATAAGAATGTTTTTTAAAATAACTTTTTAAACTCTAGACAGGATGCAATCGTAACAGGTTTGTGTATGCATTTTGCTATACGGATCTCAGTCCGCATAACTTCAAGGTTAACAGTTGAGTCTCGATCAGATTAAACTACAGTCAAACCTGCTTGAGCGGCCACCTGTATTAAGCAGTCACCTGTCTAAAGGGTCACCATAATATTCTACCAAATCAATAATTTTAGTGCATTAAGACCTGTATTAAGCAGCCACCTGTCTTAAGAGGCCACTTTTTGTTACTCCCTTAGGTGGCTGCTTTTAAAAGACAGGTTTGACTGTATTTATATTAAATTGTTTATTTGATCACCCTAATTTGGGTGCACATATATTGCCATGGATATATAGGCCTATACAGATAATTCATAACGTTATGTACTCCAGAAAGCATCCGAAACAGAAAAATGTTTTTAGTTAATCATCCACTTATCTGCTGCCTTTCGTGCCCTGTTTAGTGGCCAAGTCTCAACTTATAATACATTATTTTCCATCCCAGTTAACAAGAATCCTGGGGGAAACAACGTAATGCATACTATTTTTTTGCCAATTTTTCCACATCTTCATAATGAGCCTACAGACTGCACATACCGTACCGGTACATGTATAACGGACTGATTATAAATGATTGTATACGGAATAAGGTCTAAGGGTAACACGCAGGCCTGAGAATAGGAGGTGATTGGTCATTCAGGTTGCCTGGAGGTTACCTTGATCTCTAATGACGCGAGCAGGTTACCTGATGTTTAGTTTCGGGGGTAACCTGTAACCTGTTACCCGAACGGGTCCTTATACTCAGGCCTGTAACATGTCAAACAAATTTTGGAACAAATAATTTTACTCCACCAATATGAATGAAAACTGGAGCAAGGATAGTCATCACTACATACTACACATGTATATTAGTTGATGTACTTTATTTTAAAACTGAGTTCTAACAATTGTTGGTTTGCAGGAATGGGAAGGCCAAGTGGAAATGATGGTTTTGTCTCGTTTGTACAGGTAAGATCTAATGGAACCCCTACAATTAACCACAGCAGTTGGCAATGCTGCAGTATTTTGCAATATTTTTTATACTTAAGTGATTGTTTTGACCTTCAAAGTAGCAATAATATTGCCCAGGGATAGTGAGATGGATCAAATTCAGACATAGATGTGGACCACAATTTTTCAGAAAGAAGGTTGGTAAGTGGGGGCATTGTCACATTGCTAGAAAAGCTAGCTTGGGTGGAGTTTGTGAAGACCAATTTATTCATAGGACATGCATTCTAAATTACATGTATGAAATATAGGTACCATAGTCAGTTTTTCTTTTCTTATAAAGTTTTTCAAAATGGATACTTTAAAAAAATAACTAAATACTGTAGATCCGAAATTCATGCCATCATATTAATGCGAAAAATGCGAGTGAGAATTATTCGCATTAATAATGTAACGCATTTATGTTAATTGATTGCTGTACACAAACGTGTTAGAAAAAGTACTATATCAAAGGGAGACCACTCGCATTAATTTCATGTCACATTTTAGTCTGACCAACCATACTCGCATAAATTTAGTGCGCGTTAATTTCATGATCTACAGTATTCGGAGGGATTCAATGAAGGAGAATATAATGGCAGTTTTAACTAAGCAAGTATTTTTCTTTTTTTTCAGTTCCGTAATACAGTCATAATGGTGATATTGACCGACATAGTGTCTGCTTTTGTGGTAGATAGAACATTGCGCTTTCTGTTTGGAGCTGGCAGGTTAAAACATGCATGAAGAATGAATCTGTAATATTGAGGATGGAATCATTGGGTATTTGCATTTCTCATCCGAGTTGGCAGTATTTATTTTAAACGAGTTCTGTACATTGTCACTATTATCTTATGTTCATCTCAGATGTGTATATTTATACAGATTGCTTTATTTTTACAGTTCACTTTTAAATAATAAGTGTGTTCTCTTACTGAAGTGGTACCACAATTCCCAAGAGCTTTGTTAAGAATTACAGTGCTAATGATACCAGCTTAAATTAGTCGTGCAGAACAAAGTCCAAACTAGACCATTTCCCGTGATGGTTAAACTGCACTAGTCAGGCCAAGTGGAGATAACTGCTTCATGTCTATGATTGTACCAATCTTTGAAAACTACGAGTAATCCAGGATATCCCAACACTGGTTTTTGTTTTGCTAATTATAAACACAAAGAGTTGTAACAGACTGCCTACTTATATAACAAAATGAAATTTCACAAATAAAAAAACTAAATTTTTACAGTTCAAACTGTGGACTCGATACTTTTTTTTCACTTATTCATTTACTGAGAATCAATACCGGTGGAATATTTTGGTGGGAACATTTTATAGCTCGATCCTTCATTTACATCCTTAAATTTTCAATAACAAAATTGTTGTTCTGTAGCCCATTCAGCAACATGCTAAACTTGTGGTTCAAATCTTGGTTGTAACCAACAATGTTACATTATGTTCCAGTCCAAAAAAGGATAAACATCACCACTGGAACATATTGATTATCAATTGGTAGTTAATGAATGTCAAACACATGGTCATATCGATACTTAGCAAATAACAGCAAGGTATCTTTTATGTGCCCACAGACAGGATAACACACACACACCACAGCCTTTGATGGACCCGTCGTGGATCATTTGGTTGAAATGGATAATAACCCAATGGGTACTTTGAGGATGATTGATCCTTCGACCCACTTCGTTGCTGTCATTACCACAAAGTATCATGTTGTAATATACTATAGTACTGAAATTCTCACAATACACATCCATATATCCCCGGAATGTCCTCATACAAATAATGATCATTTTTAACATTTGCATGAAGTGTAAATACCGCAGACATTTTTATCTTTAAAAATGTGTATCTATACACAAACATATCAAGCCACAGCCTAAACTAGATTTACCGAAGTTTAAATGTAAACATTATGTAGGGTGTGTGAAAAATGGCAGATATTCTGTAACAGTGAGTCAGTGCATGGTATCATTATGTGCAGTAGTCCTTTTCAACTTGTTTTAGCTTTGTAATGTTATTGAGATGGCAATAAGTGCAAAGGGTACTGACCAAGCCACAGTTTTACCCAACGATCTATATTGTTTCCACTTAATATAGGAATTAAAGCTATTCTCTAGCACTGTAAATTGTTTGAAATGGGTCTACATACCACATCGGCTATTAAAACAGACACCATTATTTTCTGCCAATAGACAACCATTTCAGCGGCCTAATCACACTAATAAAGATGATATATGGTAATGGATTAAGCTTGGTTGACTTTTTAGTTTTCTTCATGGTGTGTTTCTACCAACTACGACCTGCTATAGACTGAAATACAGCAATGTTTACAGGAAGTCGTTGAAAAGTGTTTCCAACGATTACTCATGAACACTTTGGACATCGAACCGATACTGAGTTTGTTTCTTTTATGTATTGTAGGATGAAAGTGTTCTATTTTGTCAGTCTGTAGCAGTTTGTGGTTAGTGGAATCAACTCCTTTGTGGTCTTGGCAGCTTTGCAAGATCTTTAGTTCTGTACATGGATGTACTTGGCCACGATTGTTCCATTGTTGGCTTTTGTAAAACATTTTAATATATGCCTTCACTCATTCTTTTTTTGGTTAGAACCTCAAATGAGGATAGCTCTAAAGGCAATGACCGTGAGCTATTGTTTTTAGATGAAAAGAAAAGTGTAAGTTAAACACATTCATTCGTATATTTTTAATTAATATTATGTGAAATTTGTGCATTGTTTTTCTCTACATTTTCAAACTTATATTATCTGTGTTTAGTAATCCATTATGTATTTGTGATAAATTTGCTATTCATGAATAAAATTTATGGAATATATATGTTTTTCATTACTAATAGTGTTATTACTTTATAGATATCATGTGTAGGTATTATATATATACACAGGTTTACTATGTTATATATGTTGTGTACAAGTTATAACCTGTACAGAAACATTAATAACTTGTACGATGTGTCAATGAACACATTTGTTATCAAATAGTACATATATAAATAAAATGAGGGTTGGATAATCTCATGCCCAGCTGCAGTCCGGGTCTACCAGATTTTGATGATTAACCATCTATAATGACCACAGAAATTGTTATCATTCTTTTATTATAAAGTATATAAAATAAAAATATACATTTTAACAATTATGCAATGTTGGTGAGACCCCATACATGTACTTGTAATCGGGCATGACAAGATATGTACAGCAAGTTATAACATCACTAGCTTCACTAACCATTTGAAAAAAAACTGATGCTGATAAATTCATATCACAAGACACTTGTATCATCTGTTTTTCATCCGTCCATTTGAACTTGAAGATTGTTGGTATTCGGTTACGACACATATATCACTGGGTATTTATTTGATTATTCAAAGTAGCAGGAAATTGAAGCAAAGTAAAGTTTATTTAACGACGCCACTAGAAACACATTGATTATAAATCAGCGGTTATTGGACGTCAGACGCATGGTTATATTG
>JAULBR010095147.1:0-11838 GCA_032355825.1 Melanodrymia aurantiaca
GGCGGCCATTTTGAAAACGTCATAATTAATGCTTGCACACCTATACATGATGACAACCGGGTGGATCATATCACCAAATGGTCCTACATCACAGCTGACCAGGTTTTAGGTATACAGAAAAACATGTTACGAAAATTATATTTTTCGTGGTTGGCCACCTGACTAATAGTCAGAATAGCACACAATACGGAATTTGATAAACCAGACGTGTTTCACTGGTTGGAACGGAAAATAAGCCGTAATATTGCCTTTACACGTATGTTGTTTGAATCATAAAATATTTACATGCACGATGTCAAATAAAAGTCCAAAATAATTAAATGCATTACATTAGTATGTGCACTAAATTATTATACCCCCAAAAATATAAATTACAGTGAGGTAGGCCTAAAGAAGTAAAGCTTCATCATGCCCAGGGACAAAATCACCCAAAATAAGGAAGATAAATAACTATTGTGACTTTTGCTTCTCTTGACTGACATCAGTTACTTCCCTTTCAATGCGTAAAATTTAATCAAACATTCTCATTTTCGTTAAAGGGGCTTTTTGGAATTAATGTTTCATCTTCGAATGGGTCGCAAAACATTTTATGGGCTATTTTCCGTTCCAGCCAGTGATACACGACTGGTTTATCAAATTGTGTTGTGTGTGCTATCCTGTCTATGGCATAGTGCACACACCCCTTTGCTGTTTTTCGGTAAGAGAAGCCCATGAAGCGGCGACAGCGAGTTTCCCCTGAGACCATGTTTCAATATAACCATACGTATGACGTCCAATAACCGCTGATTTATACTCAATGTGTTCCAGTGGCGTGGTTAAACAAACAAAATTTATCTTTTATCATATTAAATTTGTATCTGCATCAATAATTTAAACAATAGTTATAGACTACAATGCAGTAAATCTTCCATTCATTGACTGTTGTTTTTATGTTTTCAAAATAAACATACCAAATTACATCCATCAAAACAAAATATTGTTTGTGGGGTGGGGTGACTGGAAATATCACGGTCGCACATCAATCATTGTCATTAATTATATAAAACAATATCTTTTTCTTCACATAATAATGTGCTATAATGTGATGAATTGTCGGTTTCAGAGGAGATTCATGCGGGTGAGCGCGTGTTTGTGTATGTATACTAGTATGTATAGCGGGAGGGGAGAGAGCTGCGTATACAAATTTCAAGATAATTGAATATCGGAAAATAAGGTATTGTTTATTGATTTAGAATTTTGACATAAGACTGAAAACTTGGCACGTAATAATAATATTATGTAATTTGAGTGACTAGCAGGCTGTTTGAGACAGGGTGACAAGGAAACCGTGGTCTGCAGTGTGTTGTCAGTTCCAGTCATTTATATAATTACATGGTGCTCTCATGCTCAAGATTGCGTTTCTTCGGTATGGGCTGATGAATTCATATCTCTGTTAACGGGTGAGACGTTAATAAAATATTGAATTGAACTGAATTGTTAAAACTTAAAAAAAATCGTGTTTATTCGAGGCCATTGATGTAGATGTTCTCATAGTTTAGCCGACGTTATCCTGATTTAATTATCCTTTTCCGGAAAATATGTGACATCATCATTCCAATAGGAGCTAATTGTTAAACACATTTTCATATTGAGACTAACCATTACACAATGCGTTTGTAGTTACTTAGTATGGTACTTGGCCTTTTGCCTACAATAAATTAGTATGATACAAATGATTTTAGACAAAAGTTCACATTAAACTACCACACTGGATAACCATTTTATGATGGATGACCAGAAACACATAGGATACCCATATATTGACATTGCAAGCAATACGATGTAAGTAAATTTTAATTTTAGCTTATAAGAATAAGACATTTTACAAATAACATTACTGTGGCATTCGTCTTAAAATTCAGAGCCTGGTTGTTCCAATCCTGGGTTAGCGCTAACCCTGAGTTAAGTGCCTAATCATGAGTAACTAAATTTAACTACTGATTAAAAATTGCGTTGTTCAAACGTTGGTTAAGCCATTATTTAACCTGTGATTGGCCAACCCTGGGTTAAGGAATTTAACCCATGGTTAGTGTTAACCAGTAGTTAACTTAACCCAGGATTCGAACAACCGGGCCCAGGAGTGTGCCATTAACGTTTGCGGTTGGCTTGATTCTGCATACTATCCTGTATAATTATGTCCAATTGGCGATGTCAGGAACAAGCTGGCGATGGCAACACTTAGATATAATTATGTTGTTGGAAACTTCCACAGACACGTGTTGTGACATGTTGCATGCATTGCCTTGCTAAACCAGTACGACTCGTATGAACACTGACGTTGAGGTATGGCACAATGATGAGAACAAGAATCTCGTCTTGGTACCTTCGTCCCGTCAAATTACCGTCAAAATTACCAAGTGTCTTCGCTTGTGTAAGGATATTCCGGTCCAAACCCTAACGTTTCCGCAGCCATAACAGTCAACCTAATTATGCCTGTGACATACCATTGGTACCTGGTGAATACGATTAGCGTAGCTGTGCGTGGTTTCACTCAATACTATGTACTCTGGTTGGTGAACGCGCTCATATAAATTATCTACTCAAAGTGGTTAACTATCCTACATAGTGAAATGAGAATAGTAATGATTTAACCTGCGTTATGTTGAACTCATGCTTATCAATCGTATACATATGAAGTTAACAATGCGATGTACACACAAAAATATGCCAGTATTTTCCTACATAAATACTTTAAGACCGATTCCATTGGTTGTTACGCAAGTGCAGTGTCAGCGTAATACCACGACGACATGCGGAGTTAAAAATGGACCGGATGTGACCAAATTCGTCTCTTAGCCAAGCGATTTTTCTTTCCCAAAAGATACGTTGCCACACATCTTTCGATATACAGAAGTTTAATCATTTTGAGCTGCCATCATCTTGGGGAGAAGTTCTATAACGGTTTAGAATGTGAGTCAGGGAACACCAATTTGTCCCAGACAAACTATACTGCCATCGTGACCATCGTGTTTGGTCTAGTGGTTTAGAAGGAGAAGAACGAAACCAACAGCGGTCCAGCCTCTGATTCCGATCTCGAAGCTACCTGAGCTGAATGTTGTCATGACTGAGACACCAGACAGTCTTGAACCATCCCCAACTCAAGCAAGGGTAAACTGTGCCGCGTCTGCCAACACTTCCTGTAGAGTGGGTGAACTCCGAAACAGAAGCAACCAAGATAAACAACAAAACAAACACGCACCAGGCCAAACATTATAACTTGCAGACGATCTAAGGTGACAGAGAGAAGGATTTATCCCTAACACCACCGGACATAGGAATGTAGTTGTAACATCACGTACTCTGGCCGCAGGGATTTCCAACACTCTCCAGATGGCATTAAAATCCTACTTTTGTACTACTATAACTGACATTATTTGAGTGTAATATTTTGGGTGCTTATAGCTTAATTTAACATATTATATATTTCAACACTAAAATTATTAAACATTTTTGGTGGGAGATGCCATTTTTGCATCTATGTAGTATGACCATCTCACTTTAAAGGTAATTCAGCACTAAAGACGAGAGTAATATTACTATAGGTACATGTATATGAATTACTATTACTAGTGGCACTACAGACATCCAAGCATTACAAAGACCCAGAAGGACGTAAGTCAACACAATAGCGTCTAGTGCGGAGAGAGAGGGAGAGGTTGAAGGATTGATCATCCTCAGTGGACACGTGCATGAAAGGTTTCTTTACGACTCGGTGCAGTAGGTTCGAATCCCATTTGCAAACATACGTGGTTTTGTTTCATGTAGTATGCTATCCAGTTTGCGGGAAAGTGAAAATAGGGCATAAAAGATTCCTTGCTGCTGATCGATATGTAGCTATTATGTGGCGACAGCTAGTTTCTAGTGATACAGTGTCGACATAACCGTGTGTTTGATATAATATTATAAATATTTGATAAAATGCAAAAAAGTTCTTTCCTAAAATCTATTCATAAAAAAGAACTTTTGGGTGGATTGCACAGGGAAGGAGCCATTTTTGTATTGACGTTGTATCATTTACCAGTTATAATATTGTTGCTTTTTATACGCCTACAAATGAGGCACCTCTCAATACCTCGTTACCCCGCCACTTCCTCTCCCATGCCCACTTTTAACATCTCCTCTACAAACATGCAGAAGATTTTTTATTAAACTTAATGGATTCTTAGTCTTTACCTCCTTTCATAGAGAAGATTACATTGATTGCATTTAAATCTAACACGTCAGTATTTGATTTCTCGGCGCGTTATTGGACCTGTTGACTTTCTACCAAATTATTTTACTCAAGTATAATTAGATTCAAATGGACTTGCTAACGATCCGCTTCTCATCAGCCCGTTCAATAAAGTTGGCAGTGTTATCAAAATTGAAATTTATAACCTTCCAGCGATCATGCGGTTCGGTGCAAGCAACTCTTGAAGTAGACAAAGGCTGCGCTTGTTTCGCAGAGGCAATCCATTACCACGTTATTCTCACCCCTTTAATCTTGATGTGGGTTATAGCAAGAGGTTGACCATCATACATTAATTTGACAAAACTATTAAGTTACGCGACCTTATTTTGGGAATTTGTGTAAAAGGAATCGACCACCGAGCGTGATATTTGCTGGGCGGATCAAGGGATGAGGTTCGGAGTTAGAGAGTGGGTGATACTAGTTTTAGGTGCTCCTTTTCAATTACGGTTTGAACAGATTCTGCTTGGGTACAATCTCTGAATAGAATAAGTTTTAACTTCTATGCCAGACATCGCAAACAAATCGGATGACGGGCATAGGCCTACCGGATTCTAAGCGACAAATTAATGAACCTTTATGTATGTGGTTAGTTAGTTGGTTGGTTGGTTGGTTGGTTGGTTGGTTGGTTGGTTAGTTAGTTATTTATAACTTATTAATGTGCTTATATATAATTAAGGTTCAAACACGTCTGCCTCGACTGCCTGTCCTGGACAGCAGTTAGTGTTAGTGTGAGGGAGAAAACCTACTGCTCCTATTTGATAAGCAGCAATGTATCTTATACATGCATTCTCTAACAGACAGGACAAAACATACCACCGCCTTTGTTAACCAGTAGTTAGACACTGGCTGGTGTACACCTACCCATTGAGTCTTGCAAGGGATCTTTTATGTGCACTTTTCCACAGACTGGATAGCATACGTCGCGGCCTCTGATGAACCATGCAGTCGTGGATCACTGGTTGGAACGGGTAATAACCCACCGAGTCCCGTGCGGAGGATCGATTTCTCGACCTATCGAACCTCAGTTCATAGTGCATGCTGGGATAAGTAATCTACTATTGCCTCAGATGCGAATGGTATACTCAGTACCTACAATTATTGACGGGCGGTTATTCAAAACAACAGTATTAAGGGGTCGGATATAGGATTTACGATTGAGAGGGGAATACTTTTATTATGCGAGAAGGGTCTCGATTTGGAATGCCACCAACCAAAATGCAATTTGCACAAACCGAACCCGTTGGACCCCTCGTGTAGGGATAAAGTCAATGTACTACACCACACGACTCCACAAAGACGTAATTCATTCTGATAGACATTAACGTAAATCTGCCCACAACTAACTTAATTTATGTGATAACTCATGTGCACTTTATTAACCGATACATAATGTTAATGAGACGTGGCCACTGTACAAGTTTATTCATTGTGAGAAATAAGAGCACACAACAATCAAAGTTTATCTTGACGAGCTTTCCACTGGACGACGACCCCGGCAATAAGGAGGAAAATTCAGCATTATTTATGTCGAAGCACTAAAGACGATAATTAAGAACCAGTAGTGGCACTACTAACCAATGGAGAATTGCGACAACACGTCATGAATGGAGAGGCCAGCATTTAAAAGTGTAGACACGTGTGCATGGGCAAGATGCTATACACGTACTAGAATATTATAAAGTTGCATATTTAAAGGAGTAAGTACTATAGGAGTCTTTATGTACACGAAGTTCAAGAGATGATCCAGGCAGGTGGACTGTGTGGTTCAGTACTTCTTACAAACATCACAGGCACTTGACCTTCACCAGTTAGGCCAGCCTATAGGTCTACATATAAAGAAAATATAATTTTTCTTTAAAATACCAATTTTTCATTGGATAATGCTAATTATAGCCACAACAGACCATTTATATGATTTGAAATATCAATTCTTAGACAAACTCAATATTTCGTCTGTTATGTCTTTAATCAATATGATTACATAAAATATGGATATTTTGAAGACATTTAATTTCCCTTATATGTAGACCTAACTGGTGTAGGTCAAATGTCTGTGCAAAAATCAAGTGTACTTTTGACCTTATGATTTTACATTTGTTTACCATTGAACGAAACGCTTATCTATTTACCAATAACGTTTCCAGTAATATAACATTATTATAGTGCCTTTTTGATGATTGCGTCTGTGTATCTTTTTTTTAAAGCGCGACGGCCTCCTAAAATAGTCCCTGCATCCAAGAGGCACGTAAGACCCAGATTGTGTAAACATGTTAGAATAGGCATGAAACTCGCATCAGAGATCAAAGCCAGTGTTTAGTTCGAGCCATTGGCACGGACAAATTGAATTGCTCCTGAGGAATCTAATTTTGAAAATTAGATTTAGCAACAAAATGATTTACTTAAGACGTCTGCAAGAATTAAGACACAAAATCTTGAAGCGTTGTTTGATTTAATAGGAACGATTCAGACAGAGCATGGTTTGAATGGAAATTTGGGGAATGCGAACCTGTCTTCTCAGAAGGAGGCGAAAATGGGTCAGAAACAAAGTGAAAAGAATGATTTAGAATTATAGAATGTCAACTCAATAGGCCTACACAGTGGGCTGAGGATGATAAAAAATAAGGTCTCGGAGATATTAGAGGTTGTTTATTTATTGCAGAAATTTTCAATGTCACAAAATCGGAAAAGAATTTATTTATAAAGAATGTGATTTCAAGCGAGTTCACTATTATATATTATATTATATATTATATTAGCATCCTGGTGTTACTGGTAACATGCAGACAAAGGCCTAATTCCATTATTTAGACGATGCGTTAACATGTGCTTCCCAATGCTTGAACGTTTTGGCTCCCACTCTTTCTGTCCGACTCTGGCATGTTGGGTGACTGAAATAAGAGTGCTAAAGAAGATTAACGCATAGGTTTGTAAATAAACATCCACTTGTTAACACACATCTTTGACATCTAAATGACAAAACCATTGAAATAGCTAAATGCGTATCTCTTCACAAGACTGTCGAAAAGACATTACGACAGAAACGAAATGGCAGTTCTCACGAATCACGGTCAAAGTATTTGATGATAGAAGGTGCTTGCAATAGATAACATCCGTGGTAAGCTGCACAGCTATTTAGTTCTGTTTGGTGTTTCTTTGAAACGACGTATTGCATGGGATATCATCTGTGTCAATGATGCGTCGTATTTGGAAATAACATCTGAATATTTATAGCATAAAACATTGAGGAATTTTTATTCTGACTCCATCAGTAGTGGGATATACATAATAACACACCAGCACGGATAGAATAGAAGCTTTGCTACGATCTCACTTGCCCTGGGCGATGCGCTTAAATAGGTATTATAAGTGAGAAGCTGTAGGTAGATTTCTGGTATTTGATTTAATACGCTGCTTCTGGCATATTTGTAGTTAGCTTAGCCAAACAAAAGCCGATCTTATATTTCAGTTGAGGCAGGAAACCGTAAGATTTTTTTAAGAATTGCATTTATACGAACGTATTGAAACTGAATGACTTTGTATACGCCGTACGTTAATATGTTTTGTGCACGAATGGAAGTAAGATAACTCATTCTTCAGCTTTGTTCACATATTTATCGCAAAGGCCAGTGCGATGGCGATTGAACAAAACATTTCTTCTACATTTGTGTCGTTTAATAACTCGTTCAAAGGCCATTCTGCGATTCGTGAAAGTAGGCGTGGCGGCGAGGCGGTCGCGACACCTGTAGGCTCAGTGGTGCGTGTGCAACGCGATCAGAACATCGTCATTGTCACTGCATTTCTACACTCACAGCGACCGTGTTGTGCAGTGCGCTACTACTCGCTTCAACTACCAATTCAACTCCGCGGCAAGTCATTTAAATAATGTTAAGCTCAAATGAATCTGTACAAAATGTCATTATGCTTATTGCATTACACAACACTATAAAGAATTTATATTTATGTTTAAAATTCTTTTAAATTAATTCTGTACTTCTATAATATTTATCTCATATAAATAAAGGTTTATTATGTATGTATGTATGTATGTATGTATGTATGTATGTATGTATGTATGTATGTATGTATGTATGTATGTATGTATGTATTTATGTATTGTATATGCCTATGAGCCAAACAGCTTAAAGCAAATAAACAATTACAACAATCATACTTTTTAGAAGCCTGATTGTTGACATAGAACTCACTATTTTGGTAAAAGAAAGCAGGGAACCCTGAAATTAGAACAATAGAAGGGATACAACAATTGAGCTACACAGAAGTTGATTAAGAAAGCGATCAAAAGGACAGCTAAACTCAGAGTTTGGATCAAATGATAATGTTGGTTTGTTTAAACGACACCACCTGAACACATTGATTAATAATCAGGGGTTATGTCGGCAATTGTGGAGATCTAGGTATCGACAATCATGGCATGTGTCCCTACACCCGATCTCCGTTTTGTTAATTACACAATGCCATCGATCTCCTACTAATATTACATCATGTGTTGTTATCATGAAAAGTACCCTACCCCACCATCCTCATTCAAAGAAATCATGGATCAGACATTGCTTTGATTACAGTTATGTTGTTTAGATGCATCCTGCTGCCAAACAACATTTTCCACATAGTATGCTATTAAGCACATGTACTTTCAATGGCAATTTGGTAACTGGACATGTACTTACTTCTCTTGGTTTAATAACTTCAACTTTAAATCCACTTACAATGTTCCAAGAGTTAATGAGTCCACAAGGGGACTATTTCAGTGACCCGGCAATTCTCAGCACATTGTCCAGGATGACAGCTATGTTTATGTAAAGCAAAGTAAAAAATGTCATATCTTTTTAGATTTTTGGTCATGCACATATCTCTAACACAGCTATTGTGTCAGATATTATCATGGGTCTTGGATGAGTAAGCCTGCAATCTAATCTGTATTTTTCATTAGTCACACAGTCACACAGTAACCGCATAATTGAAGAATTCACCAATCAACCGAAATGATACACATGTAATATTTGTACTATTTGAATCCACAACCTACAGCATTGTCAATGGCTTAAATAAAATATATCTCAACTTATAAACAAAAACAGTGACCGCTGTGATAGCTTGACCCCTAGGTATCACCATGGGTCATTGCGATGAATTAAAAATATTAAAAATTAAAACTGAATGGATAAATAATGAGATGCAATGGGGTGGGTGGAAGAAGTAATATTCATCATTAAACAGCTTTCTTTATTGACCATTTTGCACATGCATCATTTGTTTGTAAATTAACCGTTTTAGAGATTAAAACTGACTTCAATTTTCATGTGAATCATGGTGTAATGGTATGATTCTCGACTCTAGTGCTGATGGCTGTGGTGTGAATCTATAACGTGTCACTGCCATGAAATGTTTTATGCAAAAATAATAAGACTTTCTATGGTTGGACTACACAGGGTCATGACAACATATTGTATTTTGGGGTGGGGGATGCATGGAGTGGGTGGCATGACTAGAAACTAGAAAATTATATCCCCTATGAACCCAACAGCTATGTACGGCCTGTACTTCACAAAATCATAAACATCAGATAAAACCACTATTAATGTATAACCGTAAGTGGCTTAGACAGATAAATAAAGAATTATAGTATATATATCACTAGTATAATAAATAGAATCCTATATTGCTCCATAAATGTAGAGCAGGATGTACGTGTCATGAAATATTCATAATCAAGTCTGATAAGTGTTGAGTTGTTTATGAAGACCATAAGAGCGGTTTAGAGATAAATTGAGAATATTTGTGTATTGTTATCAAATAACATGTTTATTTCATTGAGTTAAATGTATTAAGTTGATATTTTCACGAGTGACATCATTGGTAAACATTTATACTTGTTACTTTTCATGAGATGAACGTAACATGATATTTGATTACATTACACAAATGTCCTATTTATTACATAACTGTACAAAAATGTATCAATATAAGGCTTTTTTGATTAACTGTCCACACTGAACAGAACAGAATTAATACTTGAGGTGCAATATCACTGTGGCATAGTCAGGATGAGCAGTGAAAGATGTCACTATGATACTTTCACTGAGTGAAATCACAATCACGTGACTGACATCTCACTCGAGCGAAAATAGCAATTATAGTTTCACTGTATAACACGCTTTTGCAAGAAATGCCGTCACTGACAGTCACTAGTTCAATGCCCCAAATAGGTCATCTTTGTCTGAAGATAACTTTTTATTATTATGTCTCATGACATATATAACAAGTGAACTAAGTCTTGGAAAACATGTCAAATATTGTATAAAAATATACTTGCGTCAGCATGATAAGCAGCTTAATAGCAGTGACCAGTTTAAAATTAATGGACATTGTGTCACAGCAAGGGCATGACATTGAATATTTTGGTGCAAGTCTTTTTTAAACTTTCAAACACATACATGTATTAAGAAGCAATGTATTCAAATTATTTTCACTAAATATTGACACCAAATTGCTAACAAATCTGGCAAATACACATAGTTTTACTTAGCTAAATTGAACAGTTTTAACAAGTATGAAGATTGGTGGATTTACTTGAGAAACCTAATCTCTAAATAACTGAAGTTTTGGATTTATATTATAGGATTTGCTTTTTCCTTAGACATAATAATTGCATATGTTAATAGATTTACTGTATGACATTATGAACGAAAGCTTTTAGCCCAAGGCATGTGTGTTTGACATGTGAAGGCCAACTGTACAAGCCTGCTGTAACAAACATTTCCTGAGGCAAAAGCTGCTACACGGTGATGATGAAAGAGCTTACCCTTTCATCCCCACAATTATAAATTCCTTTATCAAATGAACATCAAATAACACAAATAATGCAGGATTGAATGATTCATAACTTACTACATATTCAATTTGAAGGACCGGTGCTTCATATGTAAGATCCAATGTTAGCTGATGCATACAAATTCACTGTTTGCAGCATTTCTATGCTATAATAAATTAATTACTAGATACTTAATAATTTTACTCGTTTCTACTTTTGGCAACTTGTTCCTGAAATTGTAAATTGCTTAACAATATTGTAGTAACGGGTATAATAAGACAGATCATGGGAAGTATCTAGAATTATGTAGAGAATTATACCTAACAGTCTGAGTGGTTTTTAGAAATTATTAACCTTACAATGAATACTTTCAACATATATCTAGCATTTAAACATTGAGTTGTAAGATAAATGGTATCTACCAGACACAAGTGTAGTATTATCTTGTGTCGTATTATATTTCTTACATGCATACCCTCAAATGCCAGCTTTTACAGTAAAATCTCCATTATAATTTACATATATTTTAATAATACAGCAAATGAAATATGATTTTTACTCTTCTAGTAAAAGTAAAGTTTGTTTTATTTAACGATGCCACTAGAAACACATCAATTATAGATCAGCGGTTATAGGACGTCAGACACATGGTTATATTTACACATGGTCTCAGAGGAAACCTGCTGTCGCCGCTTCATGGGCTACTCTTACCGAAAAACAGCAAGGGGTCTTTTAT
>JAULBR010095158.1:0-11838 GCA_032355825.1 Melanodrymia aurantiaca
GAAAAATAGTGGCCGCTGGCCGCGTTGGACAGGTGGCCGTTCTATAGAAGTAAAATAAAGAAGGAAGTGCGTTCGGGCGTTTCAGAGTGGCCGTTATGAGCAGGTGGCCGTTCTGAGAAGGTGCCCGTTAGACCAAGTTCGACTGTACATTTTTATCTGTTTTGCTAAAATAATTACATTGACATATACCATGTAAAAATACATCCCGATAATTCACAATAATTATAGGTTTATTAGTGATTTAATTTTTTAATAATCAAATTAATTATTATTGTTTTAAGGTTTAATAAAATAGAACAGAATCATTTCATCAGAGATCACAGCGATAATTTTTTGAGGAGAGTTGTCAAAAACTCCTACATACTTGCTAAGGAGAGTGATTCTAAAAACTCACCTTTAAGCATATATCCAGGGGAGTGATTTCTTAGTTTGGTAGTTTTAAATGTTTTGTCTTGATTTTACAAATTAATTTACATAATTCTATTCCAATTGAAGTAAGCTTTAAAAGTAATTAGTAATGCCTGATTGTAATGTATTAACAGTTTGATCATGCAATAAAATAAACAAAATATATGTGAATTTTTCAATACTGTCTGTGTTGTTTGTTAATATTAAATTTATAAATATGCACTCGGATGAAAATCATGCTCTGTTTAATGCTAATGACCTGTAATTAGTCCATAAATGTACGTGAGGTGAGAATCCTTAGACCTGTTCATTTATGGACTAATGAATGTACATCTTCAATTCTTTTCAAAAATCGATATCGTGACCAACTTATAAACTGGAAGGTAAGATTACTGTGACAACAAAAACTGTCAGTCTAGATATGTGGCATGTATACATGTATATTAAACTATAATATAAATTCATTGTATGTATAATGTTTATTCTTGAATAAAGTTGGTAAAAATGTGCAATTATTTTCCCGTTGCCAGCATCAGATTTGGAAGCCAGGCATTATAGCTACATGTACATGTAGGTTTAAAGCAATTTCATTGCAATGACAATTGGTTTATTATACGCACATAAATGAAACAACTGTTATTTATTGTTCTTACATCTTTAAATGTATCAATTATCTATAATTAACTCAATAGTTTGACATCCTTAAAGCTGATTAATTTGGACAAATTTTTAAATAAGCAACTGTTATTTATTGTTTTAAATGCATGAAATATCTATAATTAACTCAATAGCGCGAGCATTTTGCTACTGACCCAAACAATTTGACTGGTACCAATCGTGTACTTTCGTATCACATTCATTTATATTAGAAGCAAACATCGGTGTCAAAACGTTTTGTGTCGGTAGCAAAATGCCCGTGCTTTGACATCATCAAAACTGATGAATATAGAAGAATTTTGTAAGGCATGATTAGATATTATTCCAAAACAATCTAAGATGGAGACAAAATGTCCGGTTTGATAGAAGTATCAGCATCATGTTTAATTGTGCTTGCTTGTATCGTTACCATAATATGACCTTTACATTGGCTGCAGTCTTATCCCAGGCGAGACCAGTGCAAACATGCAGGACCATTAACTTCCCAACAACATAATTGACTGCAAATGGAGCAAAATTAGTTGGTTTTCTCCACCATTCAGTAAACATTGTCATTTAGTAATTGCAGCCAACACAGCTATTTCCTTTAGAAGACCATTTAGATCTACTCCGTTGTGCTTAAAGGGAATCACTTGCAGCCAACACAGCTATTTCCTTTAGGAGACCATTTAGATCTACTCCGTTGTGCTTAAAGGGAATCACTTGCCATTTTGGCGCAGTCATTTGACGATGGAGTTTGTTTATAAGCAAATTTATTTGCGTATAAATGAAGAGAAAACACTGTCCTTGTTTATCTACATAATTGCAGAAATTTTAAATTTCATATTATGTAAAATTGCTCCATCTAAGACATATGCATAGATCTCCAAAATATGCATTTAAATAGTTCAAGCACTTCTAAGAAGACTGCTATTGTCTGGATATGCAGCAGAATGGAAATGTGTGGCAGTTAACTTGATGATTGAGTATCTTTAAGTTATACACATGCAAACGGTTATACACTATTAACTGAAAGTTATTCATAGTAACCGATTATACACTATTTTACTGTGTTAGTGTTAGATTATGCATAGTAACCAACTATACAATGTCAATTCAATTTCTGTATTGTTATTGTTAGTAACTTAATCTATTTATTGTATGTCACCATATTGTATTAACCGAGATATTTTTCACAAATTCACTTTGTGAGTACAATAATTTACTTCTGTAGTCTTGGATTCAAAGTGAAATCCTTGTGGAATCTTGAAGGCCAAATTGCACTATAACCATTAAAATGCAGTAAGTGTTTTGTTCACTAGACTGCACTGTACATGTATTTGCATGACAGAAATAATGCATTTTAATCCTTATACATGTAATTGCAATGCTAAAAAGATTAAGATAAAGTTGGTTTGTTTAATAACACCACTGGAACACATTGTTTTGTAATCAACTGTTATTGGATGTCAAAAGCATGGAATTATTTAATGTTTGGACAGATATGATTAGCTTTAATGATTGACAGATATTTTCATGAGTATACTGGTAGACAGATTTTGTTATTAAAGACTTATTTTTAAATTAGACTATTTTCAAGATCAGGCAACTTTAGAGATTAGACAGAATTCAAGATTATACCGGTTCATGATTATACAATGTACAACCATTCATTATCAGACAAATTTAATGATCAGACATTCAAGATATTATATAGACAGATGTGTGGGTTTTCACAGATCCTGTACTGTATATATTCAGCTAGCTTATTATCTGCGCAGTGGCATTTAACAATGAACAGGTGAATCTATAAATTTATCTCTTGGCGAAATCAAATTGTCCATAGAGTTGTATAGGATTAGCAATCTATGGAATCATTACATGCATGATAAGCATCCTTTTTCCTTTGGTGGACACAGGACCTTTTGTTGGCCGAAAATTGTTTTTATGAATGTCCAGTACAGAACGCACCAGTCGATTATGTCCTCTGGCAGCAATATTTTATTGATGCTTGCAATGAGCGATTCAGATAATGCATTTAGATATATTGTATTAGTATGATAATAGACAATAGAGGTCCTACCGGTGCATCTATAAAACATGTATGTGGGAGTATTTACTATTAGTTCATTGTAATAATTGCGGTATTCCATTGTTATAATCAAGGACATGGAATCGGACAGATCCTGACAGTCTTTGCTGCTCTATTGGTTTAAATTTTACCGTCCACACACCAGTCAGATTTTCTAATGTGTATCAGAGCTCTTTGAATTGCTTTGAGCTAGAAGTGAATAATTCCGTGAGATCGTAATTGACACACAGTTCCGCTCAAAGTGCTTTGAAGCAAATCAAAGTGCTTTGGTTGTCGTACACCAATAACAGTAAAATTCTATGTTTCGGATTTAGCCAAATTTCAATTTAGATGTGAGCATGCTAGAAACACAACACAAAGTCTGTTTTCAATTGTCTTTTATTGATCAGCTTTCTACACTGATGTTTTTTGTTCTTAAATTTTTTTATCCTGTTCTGACACCCAATAGCCAATGTTTATTTTTGTGCTGGGGTGTCGCTAAACATCCATTTCATATGTATATTCATAATTGTGATTGCTCATCTGACGCCATCTCACAAGAATGATCTTCAGTTTGTCTTGATTTTTCTCATGTTGAACTGTTAACAGATAATGTAAAATACATCTATCCGCCTCCACATAACGTGCCCATCCCTATTCCCAGGGGGAAATTCGAATACATGTAGATACCTTACATGTACATGTATATGTATTGAATCTGTGTACTTCCCTTTATAAATTGATGATAACTTTTTGTAAAATAAGCCTTTACGGGTTTCGTTACAGTGCTATGTTTGCAGATGAATGTCTTCAGAGGTTTGTAATTAGGACATTGATCTGGCAAAGTCCGCTCAATGTCATTCTTTATTGTGAAATCACAAACTCCCAGAGGACTCATTTGATGAAACTAGACCAGGACAGGCTGGCTACAGTTGCTAGAAACTCTTTCTCAAGATCGGTGGTATAGACAGAGATTATTACACGAGTGGGTGTGTCGGACTGATTTTATCACATTCTTTATTCCTGTATAATTGCCTGAGTGATGGTTATACTTTCTTTCAATTCAATCTTTATTTATTTTTGCCTTAGCTGTATCCAGCCATTGGCATAACATTATACACGTTGAAACATCATATACAAATGTATACATTTGTATATGATGTTTCCACGTGTATAATGGTGTGCCAATGGCTGGATACATATAGATAATTAAATAAAATGACAATTTACACAAATAAATACAATAGACAATATACTGGAATACAGACAAGAGTTTCGTAAAATCAGTCAGACACACATCCACCTTGCATTCAATAGCGCGAGCGTTTTGCTACTGACACAAACAATTTGACTGGTACCGATCGTGTACTATCATATCACATTCATTTATATGCAAACATCGGTGTCAAAACGTTTTGTGTCAGTAGCAGAATGCACGTGCTATTGAACGCAAGGCCGATTGTAATCATTTCTTTATTATCAGAACTCGTGTCTTCATAAAAACAGAGAAAAAAAAGGTTTTAAATATCAGAGAATGTCTTCAAACAAATATTTTTTTCTGATTGCACAACAGGGAGAGCTTATTATAGACATGTTCTTCAAGAATACAAATTGGACATAGATTTAATAATAACTTTATACAGATCACATGATGGTATTAATTAATATTACCAGAATATGATCACTTCTGACAGTGTCGTACATAATGCCCATCAAGATATGTTATAAATATGTGTACTAAAATACAGTAAAACCCTTCTAAACTGAACACTTGGGACTGAGTAGAATCTTCAGTTTAGAGGGGTGTTTGTTTTACTGAGGCTTACATAAAGAGCGTTAAGGCTTTGCGGAACCGTGAAATAGGTTTGGTTTAGAGAGAATTCTGGTTTACCGTGAGTCCGGTGAATAAGGGTTTCACTGTACATGTATAATAAAATTATATTTATACATGTGTTTTTTAGATTTTGGTGATGTATATAACCTTTATCTACCACGTCTTAGTAGAATTGATTCTTACCCCGGTATATATGACAATTTTCATCAGAAGTAGAATGTCTTGTCTAAGACACAATAAGTTGTAGGGTCGATATCGACTGTTTTTAAACCAATTGTTTTTTCCCTTTTTCACCAGTGCTACAAAAGCCATTGTTTGAAAAGGTTAATGCAAACACAGTAGCATGTATGATAAAGTTGGTTTGTAACACATTTATTGGATATCAAATGCTTGTTTATATCAACACATGATCACAGAGGTAACCACTGAATCTACATACATGTACATGTAATGCTATTCTTACCCATTTATAGCATGAGATCCTTTATGTGGATTTTCCCATAAACAGGATAGCATTTGATGGACCAGTTATAGACCATTGGTTGGAACGAGAAATAACCTAATGGGTCCACTGAGGAGGATTGATCCTACAATGTTCATACAGTAGCATTGTATGATCTGCTTGTTATTTAATATACTGGATAACAAAGAACTGCTGAGATCAAATTCAAGCAGCTTGATACATGTGTAACACACACATAATTCACAGCTTTGCTCCACAACCCAATATGCATCTCCAAAAGCTAATTACTGCATGTTTATAGTGTTTGATTTCCCATATGACGAAGATTAGTGAGCTACCAGCATTTTTGTCAGCAGCTAGGAAAAATAAAAAATATTTCTCTTTATACCGTGACCATAAAATTCACTTCTATCTTCATTTGTTTTTAATTTGCATGTAAAATTTCTCTTTGCCAAACCTTTTATCGAATCCCGGCTGTATTTTTTATGTCCTCAAAAGTTTAAAGTTATCAGAAAGAAAATGATTACTTCACTATTTTATTTTCATCGATGTTAAGAACACGCATTTCTTGCATTTTATGACTTAAAGACAATCACTTAAGGTGGTCATTATTGAGATAAAAGGCAAGTTATGTGTGCTTTTAAGATTGACAAGAAGATCTCTTAGTTGTATACATGTAGATGATAGCGGTACATTTACCGGTAACAAACATCCACAAATGTGAAATGCCTGGACATTGTTCATGAAGTTTGCATGGTAATACTTTAGTTAGAAACCCATTATTTCCTGTTTCAACCAGTGATCCACGACTGGTCCATCAAAGGCTGTGGTGTGTGCTATCATGTCTGTGGGAAAGAGCACAAAAGATCCCTTGTGGTTATTTGGTAAGAGTAGTCTATGTAGTGGCAGCAGGTTTCCTCCATGACCAAGACAATTAATGTTGATATAACTGTGCATTTGATATGCAATAACTGCTGATTAATATTCTATGTTTTTCCTGTAGTGTTGTTAAACAAACAAATTTTATTGTCATTTACACCATCTCGCCTGACAAAATAATTTCATCTTGTTGGCTTCAAAATAATTTTATTACGCTCCCTTAATGATGATTACCATGAGAATTGGTCGACAAGTGCTACCAATGATTGCCAAACGTAGACTCCACTAGGGTTACTGTAATAAGAACATATTGGTCTGCTGTATGTCCAATAACAATGCCATGTAGCTGACAAGCTCGCCTGCTGTGGTGCTCAGATCGGCTCCGATGGCAATCAGTCCAAACACTGGATGTCACATTGCAGCTATGTAGCACCACTCTGGTCAGTTATGTGGCACCAATGTGGTCAGTTATAGCATTACAATAGATCGCTGTCTGGCATTCAAATTATATCAGATTTTATTTATCCATGCTGGTTTCAGATTTGAACCTTTTGGGTGGAAAACTGTCAAATTTCTATTCACATATGTCATAGTTCAGCTGTATGGAAAGTCTTGTAATACTTGCTTTGATAGGATCTGTCCCTTTTATTGATCTAAGCATCAGATTATGGTGAAGTAATTCTCTCGTTCTGTCAACATGCATACTTAATGTTGGTACGTGTTGTACTTCATGTAGATGCAATTTAATAACTTTTTCCATAGGCTTTTGCTTGTTTACCAATCCCAAACTGATACATATATTTCACAGTAATAAATATTGTTTAAACCAATAACATTTGTACTTGTTGGAATAGTGGAGTTGCTTAAGTCCAAATTTAAGCGAGATCGTGACATGCTGAACCAAAGCACAAAATTTGGCACACGTGTACTATAGGATAATACAACACTTTTGAGAGGGGGCTACCCGATTTTAGAGGCTTAGGTCAAGGTCGAGTCAATGTCAAATGTCAAAATATGCATGTTTCACATATTTGCCATATCAAGCCTAGATTCAACATAGAAATGCGATCTTGGTGTCTAAACCAACATGTCTAGTGTTAATGAATCCATTCCTATTATGGGAAATGAGATCCTATATTTTCAAGATGGCCGACATATTAAATTCTATTTTTCATTTCATGTCTATGAAGTACAGCAGAGTGATTAACTAAACGTTTGTAAGTAATATTTTAGAACTGGAATGTGTTCCAATACAGCTAACATTACAGCTAACTTGTAACATAAATAGCATTTTCGGAATGGAACACACTGAGAGACTATAATACACAATCCAAGTCAAATGCCAGTCAAGTTTGTGGATCAACCCATTTTTGCTCTAGCATTATGTATGCACAGTGGAATTAGCCAAAACCTCTAGAGGAGTCTAAATGTATAATAGTGCTGGGGTTCTACACATGGAAATGTCTGTGTGGATAATGGCCGGAGACCTGGATGGGTCTGGATGGTGTGCAGCTGAGGGTTAGGCGGGTGTTACGACTGTTGGAGTGGCAGACTCCTTCCTAAAGGTAGCACACCTGTCTAGAACATGGCATGTACATCACTAGCAAAACTCCAACGCACTTCGTTTAATACCATATGCAATGCAGATACACCTTTCGAAGACTAGACCTTTTGACCTTTGATGACGTCATCAATGATCTCATTGGTTATTAACTGTGACCAATACGTCGCCACACCAAATGCACACACATTGATACCAAATATGTTGAAATCTACCCATTACTACTATTATTATAGTATATCCACTGAGTTATGAATGTTTTATTTTGGAATGTCCACCATATTGAAAAATGGCCGGCATTTTTTCGCACACATTTTTGACGTTGTCATCAAGTGATTTCATGGTCACAACACCCCACTGGTCATTTTGAGCCATGATGACAAATGTTACCCCGCCGGTACCACCTACTCAAAAACTAAACCTCTTTTATGGCCCTGTTTGCCGGACTATAAAAATGTGGATACTTTTGGTTTGGATAAAGTCCATTGTGTATTAATGTTAAGTTATTACACTGTTTACGAGAGATAAAGATTATGGCTTATGGCTTGTATTTCAACTCTTACTTTACCAGTGAATGCCGGCTGCATGCGTGGGTGTCTTGTTAGGATACATGTATGGTGTTGTTTGCCGATTTCACTTTTTAGCCCAGTGTCGCATGTCTTTCACAATACCTTGAGCTTTCATCATTGTTCTTTTCAAATTCTGTACATTTCTTTTAATATGATGCATGCTTGACACAGAGATGGTGTCTGATTTGATGAAAACCACAGATACAATTACTGTGCTAATGATGGGAATAACTGCATCGGTAGGGCAGGATATGCTTATCTTTTGCAAACACCAGGCATCACTGCTTTGGCTGTGATTCGTAAGTACATGCCATCTCGACTATGCAGTAAAAAAAGTATATATATATATCCCTTCGACCCAGCCTTGTCAATGTTTTCTCTGCCTTGTCAATGTTTTCTCTGCCTTGTCAATGTTTTCTCTGCCTTATCAATGTTTTCTTTGCATAGTTATGTTCCTTACATTCAATAACGTGATCGCTCTGGAACTATGTGACTGGTACCTATCGTGTACTATCACATCACATTCATTCAATGTAGATGCAAATACCGGTGTCAAAACGTTTTGTCTCAGAAGCAGAATTCCCGCGCTATTGAATGCAGGGCTGATGTATTCACATTTACAAAATGGCCGATGATACTCAACAGCTTAAAGATAAAGTTGGACGTCAAATCATGGTTATATTGACTCCTTGGTTACTGTATTTGTAAGTGCATTTTCCCACAGACAGGATAGCATACACCACGGCCTTTGAATCTTTGATAGACCAGTCATGGATCACTGGTTGGAACAAGAAATAACCTAATAGTCCACCGATGAGGATCGATCCCTTGACCCATCAAACCTGAAGTAGACATTACGTCCCACTTCAAAAAGGGCTCCTGGTGTAATAGTTTAGCATTTTTAACCTGTACATTATTCTCTTCACAAGTTTATTACTATTAGTTCGGCAGCCAAACCCAGTTTTTGGCATGAACCCGGAAGTCAGGTCTACTTATAATGTTTTTGCATATTTTCAACCACAAAGGTGTCTAGATTCATAAACCAATTGATGCCATCGTGTATATGTTGAGCATTTTGAGACATTACGACATCAATAGACCTACCGTCGTCAATTTATATGGACTGGACAGTAAAAAAGTGCAACAAAACTGAAAGCAAATTTCTAGTCTACAATACGAATCTTACCTCAATTTCCGAAATAAACTACGACAGCGGAATAACAACATAAATGCAATATATAATAATAGTAAACAACGATAGAAGCAGATATTTACATATTTGTTTACATGCCCAATCACCGAAATTGGCGCCAAACGTTTCAACTCTGCTGCATCTGAAGTAGCAGTGACTTCAGAAATGTTCAAACTAGTTGATTGCGTGTTTTGTGGAGTTTTCAGAGGTACAATATACATGACATATTGGGACAGAAATATTCGTCGTGTTCAGTATAGAGGGGTTTCTGGCTTAGAGGGGTAAACTTTAATGCTAAAGTACGAGAAAATCACGGAACTATTAAAATTGTCCGGTTTTGAGGGAATTCCAATTTTCAGCCAGACCTCAAAATTTTCCATTTGAGTACCTAATTGGTGAACATACCCAACATGGATTTTTAGTTAGTCTGATATCTGAAGTGTTCAAAATCACTTGATGGACATCTCAGATTGGTAGGTAAATTCTATTTAGGAACGGTGCGGTTTAGAGGGGCTTCACTGTAGATGAAATTTACCTTTGACTTATCCATGACGCCATCAAGGCACTCGAAATACGGGACGTCACTGACCGGCTCATTAGGATTGTCCAGCAGGTTCTTCATCATCTGGAAATGTATAAACAATAATGTATTATCCCAAAAAAATTGTGATTTTCAAAACGGAATTTAGTCAAATAAATTTTCCAGTATTTTGTCATGAAAGTTGAAATTAAACATGGAATAATGATTATTTCTTCTATAAATAATTTTTCTTTCATTTAGTAGTGATAGTAGACTTGTTGAACAAACCATACTTTCTTCTGTACTGATACATCTTTAATAAGTCTGTTTTATTCACCAAACAATTACTATAACATATTGTTTAAGGGATAGTAAATCTTTAGATGGAATAGTACTTTTTGGAAATGATTACTTTAGACTAGTGATAAAAAAAATTTGAATTTTGACTCCTGGAGTAAAGAGGAATTATGGATTATCTTCCACGAGTGAAATTAATGTTGTCTGTCCCAAAATTTATCACCAGGCCCAGAGCTTATAAAAAACATTCAGGCTAAACTTTATTAAAGTCTGAACGCCAGATTTAAACTTAGAGCCTTAACTTCATAAAGTTTGAAGTGATCAATTTTGTTGGGATTTCTATTTTTAAAGTTTGAACCTTATTAAAGACTGAAGTCTTCATTTTAAATATATTATAAGCACTATTTTCTTTGAATATTAAGTTAAAGTCTAGACTTTAAAACGTTTATAAGCACGGGGCCAGTTGTTGGGATGTCAAACACACATATTATGTTACCTGTATTTGTCAGAGTGTTATAACATACCTGTATTTGTCAGAGTGTTATAACATACCTGTATTTGTCAGAGTGTTATAACATACCTGTATTTTGTTCGGAGTAAGTTATTACATACCTGTATTTGCCGGAGAGCGTTGTCGCATTCCTTCTGGCCGGGCGCGGACACAGTGCAGATGTTAATCAGGTGGTTGATGCTTTCCGTGACCGCTCTGTGAAAGTTTATAAACATAACTCATATTACGATTGGACGATTTGCAATACAAATATCAATACATTGTTAATACACTGCAAACCCGTTTGTCTGTCTGTTATATATCAGTGATAAGGTCTGGGTTTAGAAAACCAGAAACTTGCCCTATTGATTGATTTTCTTGAGACTCAAGTCAGAAAAACCATGTACAAAATTAATCGTGCCAGAAACTATTATGGTAACACAAAGAGGTTCTAGATTTTTTTTAATTTCACTTGCCATGGGGCCGGTGGATTTGAAAATTCACTGGCCGTTGCAGAAAATTCACTTGCCCAATTTCTAAACACCAATACTAATATAACACACACAAAAAAATGTAAGTAAATCTCAATTTTTTTATTGGCCAAAGCAAATATTTAGTGGCCCGAGTGTAAAATTATACGGCTTCGGACAGCGGGACACCGTATTCTACAATCCCTGGCTAACATCACATTGGCTACTATTTTTTGTATTGGGAGCGACGAATCTTTGACATGCACTTTTCCACAGACACGATAACACTGGCATGGGCTCTAGAATACGGTGGCCCGATGACCACGGCCAGTGATGTTTACACTCGGGCCACTAAATAATTGCTTTGGCGGTGCCCGCTGGCCAGTAAAAATATTGATTTAAAATACTTTTTCAAATTTTTTTTATTATATTGGTATTGATATTTAAA
>JAULBR010095169.1:0-11837 GCA_032355825.1 Melanodrymia aurantiaca
TATCATAATTTACGGAACGTCATGTGACTGTGTTTCGACCAATAAGAATACAGATATATTTTCGTTATGTAATAATTTATAATGTTACATGGTGTTATTTTTTTACTAGTCAGATGCTGTTTCTCCTTATTGCCTAAAGCATGTTGTGGAAACCATGGGTTCACGGCTCCATCTGCTGAACATTGGAGGAAATAGCCTCAAAGCATTCGGCACTGTACTCAATGTTTTAATGGTAAAAATACTTTTATCATAATATGTTTTAGAATTATAATAATGTAAGGATATATAGTTCATAGGTTTGATCCAAACATGCATAATTGTTAATATCAAAGGATATAGATCAGCATTCCATCATTTCCACATGTTTACTTTGCATATTTTATCAATCGCTAAATTCTAATGTCTATTCACAAAGCATGTCATCATTAGAGCAATCTCATACAAATATGTAGAGAATGTTTATATCAAGATGGCAGAGGATGAGATATAAACGTAGAGAAATGAAAAGCTTCCTTCAAGTTATTAATCTACCATTAGTTTGTATAGTGACAAGCACAGACAGCTGTGTGGTTCTTCAATGTTTTTGGGTATATTACTCTCCACCCCACTGTCCCAAGGCCTACAATGACGAGTATATTTCATATGTTGTAATAAATATATCATACTTGTATTTAGTGCATACTACGGTATTTGTGCTGCAGTCTTAACAAATTTAAGTATAGTCCTCATTGTCACTCTAAATACAATGTATTAGAGATTTAGTTAGTTGTAGAATATACTTTGAACTCAACTTCTACTTGTGTAATATTCTCTATACTTCATTTCACATGATTTGTAGTATGTTTTTTGTGAATTAAAAACAAAATATTCAACTTACTTATTAGTCCTGGTAGCGTTGTAATCCTATAAAGTCCTATTTCCGATCGATTTGAAATAAAAATGTGTTCGAATTGCTATCATGAATGCTGAAGGAAAACATGATTTTAATATTTTGAAGTGATAAAAAAAATACTACAAATAATTATTGTTAAATTCCTGTGTTTGTAACACACATTTGTTTTATTACAGGCATCATGTCCTAATTTGGAGCACCTGGACATCTCTAATGCCAGCTTTTCCTCCGACTTTGTGTCACTAAACATTGAGAAACTTCAGTCCAGCTGTAAGAAGCTCCGAGTAATATGTTTTGCTAACTCCAAATTCAGAGCTAACCCTGCAAAACAGAGAGTGCAGGTTAATCAGGTATATAAAAATAATCAGATATTGGCACCTGATCAAATGTTTTATGCATATTTTCTCTGTAACAGCGTTTGTTTTGTGTTCTTTTTGTTATCAATATTTTTATTCAAAGATCTTCACAAGGCAGTTTTTGTTATTATCAAGACCGAATTGTCCGATTTTACAAATAATATATTCCTTAAATTGTTTACGGTACATTAATGTATGGATTTCAAACTTTGTAAAAATGTAACATTGTGGTTGCATTCGAATGGAGGAATTTAATCTAAGATTTCTTATTAACTCAAACTTTATTTTGGTGTAGCAAAAAGTAATCAATATATAATATTAAACAACTTGCGAGTTTGTGAAATACTGATTCTCTCTTAGATGGAATCACCTGGCTTTGTGGACTTGGAACAGCTGAGCTTGGCTGTCAGTACTACCACAACTATTGGGATGAATGTTGGGCTTGGAATTAATGATGATTTTATTCGTAGGTAAGTTGCATGTTTTACTCACCATTTTTTGATTAGTGTACCTAAACATTGTAACAGTCAAAAAATAATTTAACATGATTATTTCCCTTTCAGATTCTTTGTTACTATAGATCTTAAATTTACAAAAACCAGCATAATTATTTCGAGTTCAGTTTAAAATAGCTCAATATCTTGAGATTAAAATTGTAAAATAATTGAATATCAATTCTCTGTTTCAGAATGTTAGTAACATCAACGAACCTGCGACTGCTTGATCTGCGTGGATGTGGGAATATAACATGTGCTGGGCTTCTCACTCTGCCCATCTCCAATCTACAGCAGCTTTATCTATCCCAGAGTCAAATCGCAAAGTCTAACGGTTACGCTGACTTTGAATCATTAATCAAAAAGGTTTGTGTGTCTGTATTACTGTTGAGAGCGGGTTGTAGCTCAGCGGTAGAGTGTCAGCCCAAGGTTCGATAGGTCAGCGGATCGATCCTCAGTGGATCCATTGGGTTAATTTTCTGTTCCAACCAGTGATCCATGGCTGGTCCATCAAAGGCTGTGGTGTGTGCTATCCTGTCTGTAGGAAAAGTGCACATAAAAGATCCCTTGCTGTTAATCGTAGAATAGCATATAGTGCGGCAGCAAGTTTCCTCTATGATCAAGTGTCAATATAACTATGATTTTGACATTAAATAACCACTGATTAATAATCAGTGTTCCAGTGGTGTCGTTAAACAAACTTTATATTTTATTGCCTGTATTTGGTTGCTATTTGATATATATATTTAATAATTTGATATTCATAACATATTCAAGACAATCATAAATGTAGTTTATTTACTTTTAATGGAATACAATGACATAAATAATTATTTAAATTGATACAGTATGTGTCTATGTTTTGAAACAGTGGCAGCACAGTATTATAGAACTGGATCTCTCCTGGAACAGCTACCCCACCGATGTCCTGGATGTCGCTCTCACAGCTCTCTCTAATAGCCATGTTCCTTCGCCCTTGCAATCAATAAATCTAGCTGGAACATCGGTCAGCATCAAATCAATCAAGTAAGTCAGTGATGTATATTAGTCGCTCAATGTATTTTGTGTTATCAACTTTACTGGAACCAATTTTAATTTATGTGTACTTCTCGCGTAACAATGTTTGGAAACAAATTTATAATTATACTCATGAATATTCCACTATGTTACTCAAAGGCATTTAAAAATCAGTTGGTAAAAGAATAAAATTATGCATGACATTAAGTAAAATTCATAGATGGAGAAAGAGAAGAATAAATAAAGTATTCACATCTAGAGTGACATCTTATTTATTCCAGGTGCATTGTACAGAATTGTCCCAGCTTGATTTCAGTAAATCTGACATCTTGTCGCGGTCTGCCTCGAGGAATAAAACGTGACTTCTCTGGTAAACAGTTTCTTCAGCTTCAACGTAAACTTGAGAAATGTTCTGAAGAAGACAATTCAGAATCAGACTGAAGTATCCGATATGAATCCCAGAAAATCAAAGAATTCAGGAAATGTGTGAACAAGCTTTGTTTAGTATTTTGAACAGGTGATGATGCAATGAAGAAACGAGCCATAAACTGTTAAAAGTGATAAACAAAATTGTCATTTTATTGACAATTCTTCAGGAAGTTCATTTGCAATATAAAAAATACCATTATCATGTTTGAGAGTGATATTTCTATAAAGCTGTGATTGAATGCATTCATATAGCCTCATTCTCTGCAAGGAAACAAACATAACACACATCCAAATGCAGCCTGATACTTCATAATGTAATTTAAATCATAGACTTAGGGCATCATAAAAAAAACAATTCAAACAAATTGTAATTCATCATCATAATTCAAATACATTCCCATTTCATTAGAGATTTGTTTCACTCTGTCAACTCTCGACTCAAAACTTCTACCACATACAACATGTGTGTTATTACAATTTACAAGGTGACTATTTGGTGTGGAACTACTGTACATTTGCAATCATGTTTGCTATCATCATGATCCTATTTGATGGACGTTGTATGTTTTTATATTTATAATTTTAATACATAATCTATGGATATCTTAGTTATTTATGAGAGACTAGTTTTTTTAAAGTAAAAGTTTATATAAGAGACTAGTTTTTTAAAGTAGCGGTAAAAGTTTATATATAAAATGATCGTTTAACAACACCTGAAATACATGGTAAAATTTAAATACATAATACGACTAGTGTTATTATGTAATAATGATGAATTTATGACTAGTTTTGTGCTCAACCAGTTGTAATCCTATATACGGTAACCAGACAAGTATGATATGGGTCTGAAAAGACTGACAACTTGTAGGATGCTTAGCAAGCATTTTTTATTAATTCAATGAGTAAAATATGTGCCAATTCTTTTTATATATTTGTACCAATTTGTTTTTACAAACTTCAACCTGTGGACTATTATTTACACATCTACACTTTTGAATCTGAATAGTACAGTGTAGAACAGAAACATTTATATTTTTTGTTATTGTATATTTTTTTGGTAATAATTATGTTAATAATAAATGTTTATACACCGATAAACTGTTTGTTCTCAGACAATTATAATTTTAGTTACATCACAGTAAGAATGTATAAAGTAGAGGTACCAGATGATCAATTGTTGCAGTAAAATTGTCATGGTCAAAAATATTTGGGTTACAAGTTGTTTAAAATATGCAAATCAATTTAAACATTAAAGCGATTAACTGTGATTATGTACTTTGTACCAAATAGTGGTATATTAACCATTAGTTCAAGAAAAAACATCCCCCTCATCGATGAAATTTTTGGTTAAAAGTAACTTCCCCAATTATACAGTCACTTTATTTTATATTAATTTAATATTCTTTTGATAGTCTCTCGAGTTACAACAGAAAGACGTGCAGGGTAAAAAAACAAATTTGCATAAAATATTTTTTATATCACTGCACATTTGCATCTGTTTGTTGTTAAATTTCCTTTATAGGGAATAAAATGACCTGTTACAATATACAAACAAATTGGTACTTTACACTGAAATCAAGGGGAACCTGAAAAGATTGTATTATTTTGAAGGTACACACCAATAAATGCTCAATTTAAAAACAGATTTTATTCTCATGTTTATAATAATTAATTTGATAACATACAATATCACAGACAATAAATAATGTGTAGTATCATATCGCAGATATATACAAACTAACTAAAAATGGTGTTTCAATACATGTAATTTATGCATTAGAAATTCTCAGTATCTGGTAAAAATGATATAATAAAGCATATTTGCAATTATTTAAACTACTGCAACACTGATGAACATAAAATGTAACAGTAACTTCTCTTTTCAAAAATCCTGCTATCAATGTAAATATGACAGTGAAAATTGGTGATAAGTACGTATAGACTTGTGATTTCAAAAGACGAGCTCATGAAATTAGCATTTGCACATAGTATCAGTGTAGGACATGCAGTAAAACTGTTCCAGCATTGTTGTACACAGCACTAATAACATGGCCTGCTGTTTCTAATATCTACATTTTTATTTTCGTTAACAATAATATCTGTATGAACAGAATTTGAAAATACAATTTAAAGCAGCTTTTCATGACAATTTTCTAATTTTATACAATTAAAATTAATATCTGTACAGGACCTATTTATGAATTGCATGCTAATTATAATTACTCTGTGTATCATTACACATTGAAATATGTATAATATATAAATACAAAATTTCATTACGAATGACTGAAAAGTTAGTGATATTTTCATATAAAAATGGATATCGTCGAAATAAACGGCTCATGAGTTTGGCAGCTTTCTCGGGTATACATATTACAAAATATCACAGTGTGCAATTTGTATCCCATTTCAGTCATACTGCCTGTGAAAACTGGGATATTATTTGCTTTAAGGCTTCTCATTTCAAATGGACGGAATGTATGTAATTGCATATTTACACACTCATTTTGAGATCAGAACAACAAAACGTTTAATTGTACAATTACTGGTTTGTCAAAGATTACGTCAGATTATATCCTTCAAAGCAGCCCTCATCAAGACATCGGCAAAACACATATCCAAAGGAAATGAGCTATTGGGTAGGTCTGTGAACTCACAACTGAATCAGATCAAGTTTATTGATGCAGCACATCTGGGGGACCCAACGAGTAAAGGAAACTGAATGAGAAGAAAACTACTAATTAAAAGAAAGTAACTCATTTGCTTTAGACTGCCACAAATACTGTATTCATGACATACGATAGCCTATGGCAAACAGGTTTTTCATGAGATTTAAATATCTGCATGAATGTTCCAGACATGAAGTGGCTTGGTTATGTTGTTGCTCTGCTTTTGTTCAATTGAGTTGAGGATCGTGATTATAAAAAGCTAACTTTTAATTACTTTCAAAATCTGGAGTCAAGTCCGCTGACTGTATATACCTTCCCAACTGTTTACGAATACCAGCTCCCCGATCATATGTATGATCTCAATTTAATAGGATAATCCACAGTTACATCTTGTCCAATTGATCGGGCAATTCATTTCATTCCCACGTCCAAAAACGTATCGGTAGCAGTTCATTTCAAGAATTTGTCACAAGCTTTGTTCATTTAGACCTTTCTTTTCGTATCCTCTGATAATGGAAGTTTTAGACCGTAAAACATGTACCAACAGTTCAACATGCATTTCACAGATGATAATTAATATACAACAAAAATAAATTGAGCAACAAAAACACGAAACTAATAAAATCGTTTTGGTAATGGATTGACAATCATGCTTTCCAAACACTCGAACACCGTGTGTGGATCTTGGTCTGCATTGATATGCTGTCCATCAACATAAAGGTCACCAAGATCCTCCACCTCCATGTGGTACTGAGCGAGCCTCTTTCTCACTTCAGTCTCACTGTCTCGGGGATGTCGCTGTAGGCGGTCCTTCACCTCCAGAGTGAGTGGAGGGTTGTACAGCATGTGGAATCGGTCTCCTGTCACAGGATCTGTTGTTCGCAGTGTAAGTCGTTCCAGCACAGAATCGTTGGGAACATCCAGAAAGAAAGCTCTGAAATGCACAGAATATTACTTGAATTTAGGCAATATTTATGAAGAGGAGACCAGAATAAAAATAAACTTTTACAAATATCTGTATAAAATACAAATTTTATAAACAGTCTGTATAGTTCTGTTCTTAAACAATTTAAAGTGGTTTAAACAAAATCTATGCTGGCTTTTTGGCATCACATTTTAGCATAAACTTACAAATCTGAGCATAGCTCGGTGCAAGGGCGTTTGCCTGAGATTCGATAGGTCGATGGATCAATCGTCGGTGCACCCATTGAGTTATTTGTCAGCGGTTATTGGATGTCAAACAATTATATTAACACTTGGTCATAGCAGAAACCTGCTGTTGTCACATAGGCTACTCTTCCAGAATAACAGCAAGGGATGTTTTATGTGCACTTTCCCATAGACAGGATTGCACACACCACAACTGTTGATGGACCAGTCGTGGATCACTGGTTGGAACGGAACATAACCCAATGATCTGTCAACCTATCGAATGCTCTCCCAGTAACTGTGGTATTTACCTATTTGGCACAAATTCTGCCTTATTAAGCTGTTCTCCTTGCTCACGTGTCCTGGGATAGCCGTGCAGGACCCAGCCTCTCATCACACAGTCAAGCTGTCCAAGCCGTTCTTTCAAGATGGCCAGAACAATATTATCGGGAACTGCAATAACAAAATCACCCAAAAGTTATGGAAAATCAATAAAATCACTTGTAGAAGTTTATTTTATCTCTTGCTATGAAAAGTGCCAATAGAAATTTGTGTATGGAGAGGAGGGCACTTAATTTTATCATGTCACTTCATTGAAAATATTATCACCAAAACCCATTTCATTTATACACAAGGGTCGGAAAGAATTAAGATAGATTTGGACAGAACTGATTAAGGTTAGATAATACATGTATGAATAATAAATTACACTTGGTGTCAATAATGACTTCTATAGATGTGAGTGGTGTATTGATTATAAAGTCAAAATTAAAAAATATCACAAACAAGTAGAAAATACATAATGAAAGGGAGATAATATAAAAATAATGCAAACTAAAGAAACGGGGAACACAGTACATAATAAAATGACAAACTATTGTCAAGGATTGTGATTTACTAGACTATTTTAGATTCATTCTCTGTGATGAGTTGAGGTCCATCAGTAAAAAACAATACATGCATACCAAAATGTTGAGACAAAAATGGTCAAACATAATAAAATTTCCGCCAGGGTGCCAACTTTTTCATATAACCAAAAGGTCATGCACAGGTATAACATACACACAAAAAATGATAACAATTAGGAGAGTTCAATGGAAATCATTCTGAATGAATGCATTTCCATTATTTACCAGAAAAAGAAAAAAACAATACAAACTTGGGACATCCTTGTCGATGTATGTCTTGGCAGCCATTCCTATTTTTTTCTCGTCTACAATCGACTGCTTGAGTAGCAGACCAAATGACACTGCAAATATAAAGTGAGTTGGTTAGAATTAAATTAATTGCTTTTAATTCTTTCCCACTAATTCTTGACTGCAGTTAAGACAAGAAATACTACGGTACCGTTCAATTCCATTCTTGACTGTAGCCGACGAAATTGACGCAAGTTACCTATCTTGATTCTTAGAACACTACAACTAGAATTGACTCGTGTTCATATTCAGATTATATACAAACAAAAATACAAAAACAAATCTGCCTATTTTTTAAAACTGTTTGTGTACGTACTTAACGAACTACGATTCATTGATAGGTGCTAGTAGACATGAATCACTATCTAAAAGAAACTGAATAAAATATTTACATTTAATGACAGATCATAATGATTTTTAATTGGATTAATGACAGAGACTGCATGATTTTGTTGTATGTCTACCAGAAACCAGCAAAACATGTTACATGGTGCTAAAAAATGTCGACAGTAATACATGTATGTATGTTTTGATGATAATCGTTGTAGATCTAAAATAATGAAGTTGACATCTACCAACCAATGCTATCAATTAAAAATGTCTATGCGATGCATATTTAATATCTCACCATTAACAACATTGTATTTAGATGCCAACAACGCTGCCTGAACACCCTTCCCACTTCCAGTTGGGCCAAGCAACACGATTCGAGGAATATGCGGTGAATTTGACCGTGGCTGACTGCACAAGTAGGTAAATGCTAAATAAGACAAATATAGTCAATAAAATATAAATTACAGGTTTTTTTAAATTAATGTCTTAAACTGATATTTATTCCAGAGAAGAAAAACAAATAAATTATGGTAAATATAGTTTTTGTGAGCTCTAATTCTCAAGGGGCATAACTCTATAATTATTTAGGATCCAACTAACAATCGCACAATACAACATAACATCAGCATACGAGAGAAAGAAAAAAAGAATAAAGGAGCATAACTTCTAAAATATTTCATAAAATAGCAATTTAATAATTGAAACATATTTAGCACATCAAGGGTGCATGTACCCATCTGGCATCAATGAATTTTGAACATGCTTATGGTATGTTGCATATCTGCATCCCAGTTTGAAGATCATGTGTCACAGAGTATGGAAGATATTCCGGAAAAACATTTTCATGTAATGCTAAGCGTTTGGTGAAAAATAGGTCACCACGACCTACATTTAGTACACTTCACAGACATACCAGGAGGTACTACCATACCAAGTTTGATGATCATGTGTCAAACAATGTGGAAGATACATGTAAGCTCTGGACAAGGTTCCAGATGGATGGATAGCACACCATCACATTATAGGTCTTGAAAATATTTTTCAAGACTAGTGTATAATCATTTTTAATAACAAAGTTATTCAGTGAAAACAATTATGGAATGAACAAAATTCAATTATGGCCTACTTCCATTGTCATTCTTAAGCTAATTAATGCATTATTAAGCATCAAACTAAATGAATAAATTATTTTGGTAATACATGTATAATATAACAAAAAAACAATATTAAGAACCAATTCCAAAATCCAATACAATTATACGATATGATCAAACAGCATAATTAGGTCTGAAAACATTTATCAGTAAATAGTTAAGTACAATCATCTTTCTGAATCAAAGCATACCTTGAGAAAAGACGTCTGCTTTTGGCTGATCAGCATTGACTGTCTGGACGACACTATCAAAGCAGCGGAGCAGTCCGTCGATGTAGCGATGGTATATGACAAGTTTGTTAACGATCTCCTCTTCCTGGTTACCAGGAACTTCCTCCAGACGGGCCTGTATCACATTGCTTGTCGGCCAGTCGAATGTTGTGTGATACACATCTACAATAAACAATATACAGTCAACCTTGTTTTAAGCGGCCACCTAAGGGAGTAACTAAATGTGGCCTCTTAAGACAGGTGGCTCCTTAATACAGGTAATAATGCACTAAAATTGATGATTTGGTAGATTATGGTGACCCTTTAAGACAGGTGGCTGCATAATACAGGTGGCCGCTCAAGCAGATTTGACTGTATACATATACTCGTATATGGTTTATTTAAAGACAACATTAAAAAGCTTGCTTCTACCAGTTTTGTATTAGTTACTACGGTCTTCTTTTTTAAGTCTATAAATGGCACTTCAGATACGTTTTTTTCTAAAGTGAAGTCTATACCATAAATAGAAATATTTTCTTTCAGTAATAATTTTAGTTGTATGTGTATTTTGTCCCTTGCAAATATTTCTTTTGTGGTATTCTAAACTGGATGTTTTCCACCTACCTCCCGTCTCTCGATCAACTCTCTTCCCTGACGCTCGCTCTATGAAAACTGTGTCTGGGGCATCTAGCACAACTGAGGACAAACAAACAAACTGTCGATAAATCATAAATTACAAAACATGCTTTGTGTGTGATGTGTGTGCATGGCACTGCATGCGTGTATAAACAGAAACACGTATGATCTTTAAGATCAACAAAAATTATTATACTAACTTAAGCATATATTATATTTAAGTTAATATCTTTCACATGAGTCACAAATTATTACTTGTTTTACAGTACAATAAAGGAAGCTTATAAATATATTTAATAGTACTAACTGCAATGCTTGGGACATATTCCTTTCTCCTGTAGAGCCTGGGCCTGTTCTCGAGTCTGTGGGAAGCCCTCCAGGACCCAGCCTTTTTTCACACAGTCAAACAGCTGCATTCTGTCATATACTATCTTCATCCACAATTCAGTTGGTATTGCCTAACAAAATACAGTGAAAGAATAATAACCATTCTAACATGGATGTGGGATTACTCATTAGTTTATTCTATGGCATATACTAACAGACTATTTGTAATATACAGCTGCCTGTTTTAAGAAATACAACTGACTTTCTGTGTCCTCAGATGTGTATCTGCCCATTTGAAGAAATAAGACTAAATTGATACGTGTCTATAAAGATCACTCAATGGGCTTACATAAGGTAGCCACTCTCCAGAAGTTCAAAGTGTGTTTTATATATACATGGCTGTTAACAAAAGTGAAAAAGTGTGACTGACATTTTATGAGGTCCAAGGCAGACAAAACAGAAAACGGCAGAGCGATTTTCCATTTATTTAACACGCACACAAAAAAAAGAGCACAATTTATCTCACAATGGTAATCCGTCTCACAACGGACAGTTAACAGCCGTGTATATAAATTAAAATACCTAGGTTTGTATTAATAATGGTAATTGTTTCAGCACATACTTTCAGATAGTTGTTATATAAAGGTGGTCTTTATAGCAGGTATGCATCTGAATTCTCTTACAAAATAATCATAAATAACATTGTGCAACATCATCCTTCGAAAATATATATAACTACCTTCCTGTGATATGATTTTGCTTGTTCTTCGAAAATAAATATATTAAGTAACTTCATCCGATATGATTCTGCATGTTCTTAGAAAATATATTTGATTTTGCTTGTTCTTAGAAAATTTATATATTAACTAACAGGCCCCACGCGACCAGGCGAAGTGAGACGAAACTTCGCTTTTATCTCCATCACTTCGCTCTGGCAGTGTCTGTGCGGCGACATCGAAGTCGCCTTGTAAAAACA
>JAULBR010095180.1:0-11836 GCA_032355825.1 Melanodrymia aurantiaca
TATGTAGGTCCTATAGCATTTTACATTGTGTCGGACCTATATTCCTACGGACTTCTATTCCTATTACACCGGAACAAAGCCTCACCATAAGCCTAAACGAGCCCCACCTCGCAAAATCCTGGTTACGGGTTTCCTACCCACTGAAACTTGCGAAGCACTAATTAGGATGGCGACTGTACTGTGATTAAAGATCCATTTTCCTCTAGCGGGATTCGAACCAAGTACCTACCAGTCTTGAGCCTGGTGACCTGACCACTACACCACACCACACCACACCACCACACCACACACCACACCACACCACACCACACCACACCACACAGACCGGTTTATAACGTGCAAGTAAAATTTAATGCTTAAATCTGTTTATTAACAAATACGTATCTGTCCTGTAAGTGAACTCTGTGAAGTGTTTCATTTGGCTCTAATAACACAATTGACAAAGGAAATAATATATCTGGTGGTAATAGTGGCAAATTATTATATTCTAACCGAGAAAGTTCGTTGCAAAATTAGTTCCATTATTTTAGGATTGACATTTCATGACACGAGAATACGACACAAACCCGCTATAACTAACATTGATAATTATGTTGAACGAGGGCGATTCCATGCTAATTTTGTCCTGTCCGCAACGACCTTTTTCTCTTTGTTATGTAAAATTAATACATGCAAATAATATTATTATAAAATTTCATTAATTTTTTTGTACTGCAAATGGAAATTCCTAACAGTTGAATTATCTAACAACATAGTGTTTTGTCTCAATTAACCAAAATTATGAAAAACAATCGTGACGGACGTGAACAATACTATAAAATGCCTCATTAATATAATGACATTTTGAAATTTCTGTTGGTGTTCATAATCATAATTATAATAAATGTAAAGTAAAGTTAGTGTTATTTAACGACGCCACTAGAAACACATCGATTAGAAATCAGCGGTTATTGGACGTCAAACGCATGGTTATATTGACACATGGTCTCAGAGGAAACCCGCTGCCGCCACATAGGCTACTCTCCCACGAATGACAGCAAGAGGTCTTTTATGTTCACTATCCCATAGACAGAAAAGCACACAACACGGAATTTGATAAACTATACTGACGATCAAAAGAAAGTATATCTCGACTTTGGCAACTAATAATTAATAAACAACACAACTTATTGCGAGATAAATTACGTGATTATATAATTTATTATTTTCTAAATCTTGTGTAAAATAGCCATTTACAAAAACAGATACTGGTGTTATGAATTACAGTAAATAGGCCAATATTTTGAAATCTTAAAATTGGTTTAACCCATTTACATTTGACAGTAAAATTGCATTAAACGCGATATACTTTCTTTTGATCGTCAGTATATTATTGCTCTTCCAATAATTATATATTTTATTGTTGCTGTAAGCATGTTTTCATTGATTATCCTTTGTCCGTCATTGTATGATACACATGTAATTATTTATATGGATGCAAACCATCTGGTTGTTGTGATTCATGTATAATAATGTGTATTGACTAAGGAAGGAAATAGCCCGCCTGTTTCAGCAATATTTGTGTAAGGAATGTCGACATAAACAAAAGATGAAGTAATCTGGAGAATATCAATAACACGAGACATTCCAATATGCATAAACACATTTTTAAATTCAATACGAAAATACTTCTGTAACTAGACCCAGAATGAACAAGTCATAACTTGAATGAAATGTGTTATTCAAATAATAACTTGAATTAAATCTGGTATTTTTCATAACTTTAATGAACTTTCTGTGATTCCTATTACACGAACTCTTGGATTTGTTTTATAAATTTAGATTTATTTTGGACTAAGAGTAAGATATAATAACAAACTTGTCATGTAAGTTAACATATTTAGACTGATGTGTTCATATCAAAGTAAAGGTTCAAACATACTGCTCTAGTTATGCTATCTAGGAGGCTCGGAACCTATGTGTATAAAATTATACACAAATGCCAGTTTGAGATCGTTTATCACAACAAGTCGTTTCCAAATGTATCTAACAAGCGAAAGCGAGTTTACATATGGCAAACACGAGCTGTGAGAAAAACGATCTCTAACGGGCATCAGTGTAGTATTCCATGTCTTACAAACCATTAAAAATAACAATCTAAATAAATCAAATTAACAGTTGCAACTATATATTCTGTGGAAGGTGGCTATGGGAGTCGAATGACGTCAAGTGATATGCTACATCTTACAGCATTGAGTGAATGAATCAGCAGTGAAAACTTCATTGGGACGTCATTGGGAAGACACTCGGAGAAACAATGCAGGTCACTCGGGTCATTGCTATGGAGAAGTGATCAATCATAAAGGGTCGTTATTTATCAAAATGGTAAACAGTGTTCTCACTCACGGGTGTGTAAGTAATTAATATCTCTTGTCTAATCATACATGTTCGTGCCTAGAGTAATTATAACAAAATGAATGCAATTTGTCAAAAAATAAACTGATGGTTAAACAATTCCATACCAATAATGTTCATTAGAGGCTCTGGAAAATGCAGTTTAAACAAATTTGCCCCCAAAAAAATAGCGTAGTAATAATTATTCTGGTATCAAATTTGACTTAATCTTTAAAATCGTTGGGCCAGTTGGAATTATAACCTATTTTTGACAGATACAATAATAGGGCAATCATTTACACAACATGCATGTGATTTGAGATGACAATAGCACAAGTAACACAATTTGCTTGGGCAGGTGTAAATTTGGACCTCTTACATTATTTGGATGCTGATAAAATAATACATGTATGCTGGAAGAGTTTGGTAAAATATTGGTCAAATTTACAAACATGTTGAGCAACAAGGTACGATAAAGCGTGACACATTTCATGGTACATTTGTATAACCTATATGAAAAAGGCTTCATTTATCACCTATAATGTGTTTGAAATCAAACTGATGTTGGCATCAAGGGACCATGCATAAATGACAATGTGTTTCACAATTCGAACAACGGTCGTAAGGGGTAGAGGGGGGGGGGGGTTAAAGCCAAGTTCGGATTGCTATTTATGTAAGAACATCGGTCCACAGTCGATCAATGTTTTATGTTAGGAGTGAAAGGGGAGGGATGGGGATAAACCCAATCCTAATTTTGTTCAGATCGTGAAACCCATTGATGTTTGTGCACAATCCCTAACAATGATACATGTACATATTTTAACCTCTAAAACCTGGAAGTTGTTCTCAGTGGTCCTGACTGGTTTTGAGGTATGTTTTTATGGAAACCTGCAGATGGTTTCCTCTGAAGAGGATGGGTCGAAATTACCTTGTATCGGACATCCAATGGCCAATAACTACTGGTGTCATTAAACAAACTTTTTGTAGTAAAGAAATGACTGAAGATTAAAATATTTAAAAATAAGCATACACATATATACATGTACATATACATGCAGAATGGGAGAGCCAAGTGGAGAAATTCAGTATTTTTTACCCTTAGATTCTTTTTCCTAAATCTATAACCATTTCTCAACATGAGAATACAAAATATGTAGTACATGTAAGCTACATGTAAAAAAAAAGAAGCAAATTTATATGTTTATTTTCTCAAAGTGACTATCAACAGTTTTTTATATCCTTTGAAATCTTTTTATAATATATTGACATCTGCCAGTATTTCCTAAATTGTTATTTAACAAGACCCAAATCATTTATAGCTACATGTACCTGTAATAATTATTAGAAACTTTGTTTATAAAGAAAAAGTTTGTTTACCGACACCATTGGAACACATTAATCAGCAGTTATTTGAAGTGAAACATAGTTATATCAACACATGGACACAGAGGAAATCTGCTGCCACCACTCTTACCGAATAACAGCAGCAAGAGATCTTTTATGTGCACCTTCCCACAAACAGCATAGCACACCATGACCTTTGATAGACCAGTCATGGATCACTGATTCGAATGGGAAATAACCCAACAGGTCCACTGAGGAGGATCGATCTTTTGACCCATCGAACCACTGTTGGACTCTCTTGCTCTGTGATACGTCCTGCTCTCACTACCTTTTTACAGTCACTTTTAGAAGTAACTTTTATTAATCTCCCTGTATGAAGTTACGCCTCCTAAGAAACTACATATTTGATTCGACATTCGATCTCCGAATTCTAAAACAATTTTTTTGCAACAACATATTTTGGCATGTCGGTCATTGTATAAGTTAAAAACAGATATAACCATAAAACATTCCTCCCCCATCCCCCTGTCCGACTACCGACTACCGAGACAAGTTTGATAACGTATTGCTGGATGCATTAGTCATTTGTGGTACCGCACTGGTACTCTCCTCAGTCGACTGGTCTTCAAACGTGGGCACTTTGAACGGAATCCCAGTCCTTAGCAACGCCTCCATGGCATCGATCCGGTTGAACTCCTTCAGCTTGAGCAGCAGCTGCTTCACCGTCGCATTATGCTGCTTCGACCACTCCTCGAGCACGCGGTCCGTTTGACTGACCTGATACGAATACTCGCTGTCCAGCACGGGCAGGGCCTCGGCCAGTCCGAGGGTGACGGCTAGCAGACACCAGTCTCGCCCCATCGGTTCGGACGGGTCGAGGAGGTAGCAGAGGAGTCTCCTGGTGTGCAGAGTCAGATGGGAGACGTCTAAATCCACACCGAGCGTAATACTGTTGAGAATGTCTTTCGAACCCATGCACATGATGTCCACGAAGTCCTCGTGCTGTTCCCCCGACAACACGATCGAATGACGGTCCTCCAACTGCATCCGGAGGATTTCCGTCGGGGAGTAACTGCGAATAATCTTCCCGTGTTCCTTCAGCTGACTGGGACTGAGCGTGTACCGTTCCGTGCATATCCCGGGACACACATTGTCGATGACCTGCTCGACGATATTCACCAAATCCTCTAGAAAATAGAACAGTTGGTTCCGCGTATCTTCCGTCCCACGGACTTTGATTTCGAGATACTGCTCGTGCTTGTCCATGTCTATCATGCCCTCGAGGTCACCACAGCAGTACTTCGTGCCGTGGTGCCACTGGTACAAGTCCGAATCATTCTCCGATTCCTCCGTTTCCTGAGTGATGTTTCGACGTAGGTATACCTGAATTCTCGGGAACAGATACTTAAGCTGGGCACCGGTTTGAAAGCTCGTATGAATTCTCACACCACCGTACACACCGTTTGAATAGCGTTTTAAATCCCGCTGCCACAGGCCGTTTAATGTCTCGACGAAATTCAGGCAGGGAAATTCGTATTCTATATCACCATCGTTATCACAGGGCGTGCACAGTTCTAACGCCTCGAGGACCTGCAGGAGATCCACGGATTCCGTGTCGGGATATATTAACTGAAACTCGTCCACGGAAAAACAACCGGTAATCCTTGTCTGGACGATCTTGTCATGTGATACAAGATGACCAATCACGTCCGAGCACAGCCATTTTGGATCAAACACGACCAGATCTTGCACAAACTCACTTTCAAGATATACAATCTACAAAAGAAAAGAAAGAAAACCGTAATTCAAAATGAATTTCAGAAAAAGTTATGTGTATATGAGAAATGTGTTGACAGTAACTAATAAACTTTATAGCTAATTATTTTACAAAATGTATGCTCTTGTAATGCTCAAATATAGACGCCTCTCTTGAGTGATGCCATTTGCATTTTAGAACTCACTCCTGATTGGTTAGTTTAAACAAATAACTTGGAACATTGCTAGAAAATATTAATCATATTGTGGACAGCGTATCACAATATGATACTGTAATACCGTATCCTGATGCTATTCCAGTATATCTTCAGCTACAATTCATAAAGCTGCTTAAAACAGCAATTGTTACCAGCTCATGTTGTTTTGAGAATTAAAGACCCTCAAATCACCGAAATGTTCAAACTATTTGACTACATGTTTTGTGGAGTTATCCGTACGATGTAAAACAGGCGATTTTATGTAATATAATGACACTTTCACATTTCTGTTGATGTCTATAATAATATAATAAATGCATGCAATGATTGATGTAGATTAACAAGGACAGTTTTTCTCTTCTCTTTATCCGCAAATGAATTTCACATGATTCTCTTCAACCAATCAGAACACTCACCTCTCCCATGAGCTGCAGTTGGTCTGATATCTGTTTCAGACTCTCCTCTCCCGCCAGTGGATTGACCTTGATTCGGGAATATTCCATGAACTGTTGCCATGACAACACTGGAAATGCCGACGAAGCTTTCCTCCACGTGGGCAGACTGGCGATCATTGCGTCAAGAAACCCGCTCGACTTGGGTAAAGACTGAAAACAATTACAGGAATATTAATGAACAGAGTATGACTCATATTTTATCAGGAGAGACATTTGGTTATTAAGCTTGAAGGAGCGGGGTAGCTCAGAGCAAGAGCATCTGCCTGAGGTTCTTTCTCAGTGGATCCATTACATTATTTCCTGTTCCAACCAGTGATCTATGGTTGGTCTATCAAAGGCTGTGATGTGTGGGATCCTGTCTGTGGGAAAGGGCACATAAAAGATCCCTTGCTGTTATTCGAAGAAGATTAGCCCATTATGAGTTGTTTCCAAAAGGATCTAACGAGCAAAAGTGTTACATCTGCTGTGAAACCAATAATGTCATAGAACAGACATGTAAAAATTGCAGAGAACAATGTAGGATTTGATTAGATCACTAGGATCATTATCATGGAGAAGTGATACACAATGATTATTGTTTACCAAAATGATAAACAACAGTGATCTCAGACACAGGGTGCAAGAAAAATCATTGCTCTATAAGGGACTGTGCATAAATGTCAATACGTTTTCCAATCATTGTTCAAAATGTAGTGAGGGAGGGAGTCAAACCCAATCCTAACTTTGTTCGGATTGTAAAACACATTTTGTTTGTGCACTATCCCTAAACGACTATTTTACAACAAAACTCATACCGATATAATTTTCTTTTTAACTTCCGAAAGATGATGTCTCAGAACTTTGATTTCTGTTGTGGCAGCTACCGTAGCATCAAGGACGAATAATTTATCATCAATGTCGAGGTCATACTGGAACATCTGTTTCACTTTGGCTAGAATAGTATTGCCCTCGGGAGTGAAGTAAACACTATCTTTATTCCTGTGGCAAGAAGCTTTATCTGCATGTGTAGCCACCAGCAAGACTTTGGGTGTGTTTGGCAGTTTGCCGCAGTGACCTGGTGATAAAATACATACATGTAGTTATCTTTAAAACACATACATGTATAATGTAAATTACATGTAACTATGAAGATAGATGTGAACTGAAAATGAATGAAGTTTTGATTACGTTTGTAGATTGATTTTATTAACTCTTTTTCTATGGAATTAACAAAAGAAAGTGATGAATTATGTACACAGTTATTACTAAAGACCATACATTTACATTTCACAATAAATGTTACATTATAAAACTATTACGTAAAGATAACTTTTTCCATGTTATTAACAAAAGCTAGTCAAGATAAATGTTTTACTTTATATAAATAAATTAAAAATGGAATGATTTTGAGTAAAATTTCTTTTCTAATCATACTTATCCTGGATTATGATTGCATTATATGCTGAGTGAACAAGGATACAAAAACGCCTACCAGCCTGAGGCCCCGATGACTCTCGAACAGTTGATAACTGACAGTACTGTGCATGCGTCACCTGTTATGCTTTGTACCCTTGTGAGCTATACGTATAATGTAAACATGTTCCCGCAATAACCCGTTGTTGAAAGTAAACAGTACTAACCAATAGGTAGATCAGGTGGCACCCTGGCCTTCAGGAAGTTGAGCCAGAATATGACCTGAGCCATCTGCTCATCGTAGGAGTCTTGTAGACTGAAGAGCACCATGTGAATACAGTTGGTATCACCGAGGAAATGGTCGTACAACATATAGTACGGTTCATAGCCGGAGAAATCCCAAATACTTAGATCACCAACTCCTGTAAGCAATCATAAAACACTTGTTAAAGTGTTGGAAAATTTTTGAATTTGTTTGAAAATCTTTTATTGTCCCCAGAAAAAGTATTTGACAGTGCCAAAAAATATATAGATATAGAATTGTTAAAAAATTTGGCTAACAATTATAATAATTACTTGACTATTAAAAGTATTGAAAAGTGAAACATAAATCTGAACAAATCTCTAGCAGATTTGCTGTTTTATTCCAGAAATTAAACAAATAAAAACTGATTTTTTCTGTTAAACTCACTTCAATTAATACAAAATTAATGAAACTGCATGTGTATTTTATGAGGTGTCTGAATTTCTCTCACTGTCAGTACACCCTTTCACTCTGATACACAATAAACCCCAATAATTTTAATTGGAAAATTGAAACATTCATTTGACAAACAATAAAAATTTAAACACATTTTCTAAAACTATCATGCAGTAGTCTATATTTAAATGCCTTTACAATTTTAATACCTTGATTAGATCATCTGTTAACTAGTGTGAAAATCTTAATTAATATTACTGCAAGTCCGAAAAATAAAAATAGCTTGAAGTTATAAGTTATGTGTATACCTGATAAATGCACTTGCTGCACGTCGACACCTTTAGTATAGACTGGATTGCCGATTGTATAGCACAGTGGAGTGGGCAAGCTGAACTGCCGCGATAACTTGCCTCGGTCTGGTAAATAACAAAAACCAAAACACGTATAATTTTATATACCGATATACATGTATCAGGACTAAATAAGGCATAACAAACATATATACAGTTGTACCAATGATATGAAAGTACAATATTGTTAGAATCACACTAACTTCTTGAATGTGCAGTAAAATTAATGACCGTATATTAATTTTTAATCAAAATGACACTTTGGTATTGAAATGGATGAAATGGATGAAATGGATGAAATGGAGTTACCCGTAATGAAAAAGAAATAGACTTTTTATATGGCCTTAAATAATAACAAACCAGTATTCTGAGGCTAGAGAACTTTAACAATAAATACTTTCTATTAAAACTACATAATTTGGAATGTATTAAACACCTTTTTTTTCTTTTTCCGATTGTGAAAGAGAAGAAGAAACTGTTTTTTGAGAGAAGACTTACTCAAATTTAGTTTCAACGTACACTCAAAATTAATACAGTTTATACAGCCCTTGATGGATCAGTCATGGATCACTGGTTGGAATAGGAAATAGCCCAACATTGGTTCCACTGAGGAGGATCGATCTGTTGACATACTGAACTGCAGACAGACGCTCTTGCACTGAGCTATGCCCTGCTCCCGGGTGACAATATATTGCCAATAATAAACAAATACTTACTTTTCTGTCGCGCTGTCGAAGCGTTACTTGCTAATCTGGTGCGTCGGAAGAAACTGCCGAAATAGCCGTACTTGAGCGTCTCGACTAACATCGACTTGCCCACACCCGTCGACCCGAGCAGCTTCAACTTGATCCGACCAATCGGATGCGGTTGTGGAATCAGCTGATTAATGAACACAGCGGCTCTTTCCTGAAAAACATTTTAAAAAAATTAAGAATAATTTAACAAAGTTTTTATAAGTAGCCAATGTCAATGTAATTACAGTTAGTTTAATCCTTTCCAGTCATTGAACATTTATAAAAATAATTGTAAAAATAAAAAATAATTTTTTTATTAAAATTGTTTTTCTATTGTTTTACGTAAAAACAAGTTTAATGTTTCAGAACACTTTAACATAAAGTTTTTATAAACAGTCAATGTCAATATATTTACAGTTACTTTAATCCTTTCCAGTTAATGTTTTTTTATTAAAATAATTTTGCTATTGTTTTACGAAAATGTTTTTGTTTAGTTGGTAGTCAACCTGCATTGAAATCACTGTATGTATCAAAGCTGTTGAAGTTGAACTGAAAATACCCAATTGTATGCAAAACAACGTTATATATTTCCAGAGTCATTGCCAAAGGCATCACATAAAAATTCAGAAATATAATCGTGAAAAGACATTAATATGCAATAAATGACTACTAACTAGCAGTGTTAACTCTAATATGCAGTGAGTTCATACGCTGTCGGTCTATCTGTAAAGCTTACCCCGTGGACTTTATTGAGAAGTTCTCCGATTGCTGAAAAGCCTTGAGCCAAAGCCATGATCTCAGCAGTAACTCCATCCTGAAAAGAAACAACATTTTATAAATGCAAATGTTTAAGTTTTTTTTTATAAACTAAAATGCAATTTCTGAACAACATCAAATAACCTTATATTTTATACCTTATGTTTATATATCAAAGGCTGTCGTGTTTTGGGAAAGTGCACATAAAATACCCGTTGCTGTTTTTCTGTAAGAGTAGCCTATGTGGCAGCAGGAGTTTTTTCTGAGACCATGTGTCAACATAACCATACATTAGACATCCAATAACCGCTGATTATTAATCAATGTGTTCGAGTGGTGTCGTTAAACAAACCAATTACAGTCAAACCTGTCTTAAGCGGCCACCTAAGGGAGTAGCAGAAAGTGGCCTCCCAAGACAGGTGGCTGCTTAATACAGGTCATAATGTACTCAAATTGATTAATTGGGAGACTATTATAGTGACCCTTTAAGACAGGTGGCTGCTTAATACAGGTGGCCGCTCAAGCAGGTTTGACTGTAGATATATATTATGATCATAAAAAAAACATCGCAATCATTGTAATCATGAATAATATCATAATTAAATCACATAATTAAAATGACAAATATTATAATCGTAATCAAATTATGATCACAAAAAATTGTATAATCAAACCGCATCATAATCATGAAAAACATCACAATAACATCGCATAACGATCATGAAAAATATAACATATCACATCATGATAATATCACAATCAAAATCAAATCATAATCATGAAAAATATCACATCATGAAAGGTATCGCAAACAAATGACATTATGATCATGAAACTTAGCAATCATATCACATCATAAAAAATATCATAATCAAGTCACATCATGATCATCAAAACAAATATCCCAATCGCAATCAAATGATCATGAGAAATATTACAATCAAATCTGACTACGAATATTTGCGGTCAGCTTTGTATGTTTCGGCGCGTTGTATTTTAATCATAATTATTGCAATCAAATAAAATCATGATCATGACAAAAACTGCAATGACAAAAATAATTATTAAATACAAACAAAAACACTGCCACTAAAAATGTACAGTGTAGTTCAAAATTGCGTATAACATAAAAATAACGCAAATAAAAAACAGAATCCAAAATAATTATATTAAACTGTTCATAATTATTACACAATACTTATCAATTATTGATCATCTTCGGGGGTAATATCATGTTTTTGTTCATGAACTGTCTATAATACGTAAACAAAATCACTCATGCAAAATCTAAACCAATGTTGTCTGCTACCCAATGTTCCAATAAGTACGGAAATTGTATACTGGTAAACGTGCGCAACGAACACATAAGAGTTGTGTCCCTTATTTAGTCGTCTGCTTTGACAGAATGACACTTTGACAGATATAACTAACTTATCTGTACATCACAAACTCAAACAGTTATTCCTGTTGTCAGTGTATTACAGGTTAAAGATTTTACCTGTGTGTTATTAATTTTTAAAATATTTACAACTATCAACATGCACAAGTTGAACTTTGATTTACAGGTATTGTAATTTGTTTAGTACATCTGTAGGTCTATTACAAAAGCGGTTTGTTGACAGCATCAGGAAATATGGAATTTTGGAGGGGTGTACCACCCTATGCGCTTTGTCAAAAAAACAACTGTGTAACTAATATTGTATTATACTGTAAATCACGACATTTTAGCGAACATAAAATATATTAGCGACATTAGCGA
>JAULBR010095191.1:0-11835 GCA_032355825.1 Melanodrymia aurantiaca
CCGGAATAGCGGGGTGGTCTTAATACCGGGACAGTTTTACTGTTAAATGATAAGGAAATATTCCGGTCTTTCAAAAAATGGTCTTTATAGCGGGGTGGTCTTAGAACCGGGGTGGTCGTTAATAGGGTTTTCACTGTACATGTATTTCAAAATAAAATGTCCATTTTTTACGAAGTAAATTCCTAACTCTATACTGATTATAGATCTCCTATAGTAGTGATATAATACAAACAGTTGTATTATTTAATGACTTTCATTAAACACAAAATGACATAATTTAAAGTCCTTTAACCTGTGTGAGTGAGGCCATGCTTTCGAAGACTTGATACTTCTGCAAACTTTCGGCCACATCCATCATGTTCACAAGCATATGGACGTTCACCTGAAATTATGAAATATTTTTAAAAACAAAACAAACAATACCTGGATTAATATAAATTAATTATAGCCCTCGAAATTCCCACAATTTTGTGATGCGATCCGAGTGGGATAGAAATAGAAATTTGTAATAAAATAGAAATTATTATTTTAAAAATTTGCGGCTCAAATAAAATACTGTCTCCAATCACTTTTGCGATGGCTTTGCCGATTGTCACTGCAAAGTTTGACATCTGTAACTAGAATAGTAGTGCGTACGACATCAGTCAACAGGACATGAGAAATCTTGAGATGCTACATAGTGTATGCATGCACCAATTAAACACAGGACATTGAAGACTAGACATTTCTGCAAACTTTCACCCACATACCACATGGTCAAAATCTTATAGATGTTCACCTAAATTTTGTTTTTTGAGTGATTTTTTATTTGATTCTAAATAAATATATAAATAAAGTGGAGATATTTAATTATTAAAGCAGTTTTTTTACCCGTGTGAATTCGTTGATGGTTGGCAAGGTTCTGTGCTGTGGTGAATGACTTGTTACAGCTAGGTTCAGTGCAGACAAAAGGTTTTACTCCAGTATGTGTCCTATTATGTACTAATAACCGCTGACTAGTGTAAAAGGACTTGCCACAACCATCATGATCACAAGTATAATTCTTCTCACCTCTGTTGAAAATAATGAAAATGAATACAAAATAAGTAACCAAGTATATTTTAAAACCAATAATATTTTTCTAGCTACAGCCATAAATATGGTAGATCTTAAAATTAGAACTTCCCAAAATGTGACATGAAATCTAAGTTAGTGGCCTCCCTTTGGGTTAGCACTTTCCTAAAAACAATAGATTTGCAATTGAGTTCAATCAATAAAGGCTGTGGTGTGTGCATTTCTGTCTGCAGGGAAGTGCATATAAAAGATTCTTTGCTGTTATCCGAAGAGTAGCCTATGTGGTGGCAGCAGGTTTCCTCTGTGACCAAGTGTCGATATAGTATTTAATAACATGTGGTGAGCAAATATCATCTACTAATATTTTTGTTATGTACAATTTGAAGTGTGTTAACCCACAAGGTTCATGCACAACCACCATAGGTACATGGAATGCTCTCAAATTGCAAGAAAAAATATCGTGGTTGTACGCAAGGCAGACATCGGTTTTTTTATTACGTTCTTTTACACACCTAAAACAGTTATAGTGTATATATAAATATTACTTATTTTTATGTAACATACAATTAATGTGTTTCGCATCAATATCCCAATTGGAGCAAATCTTTCTCAGAATATGAAATGCAAGAGTATAGCATTGGTGGAATATAAAGCATTTACATATTTTGAATTGACTTTGAATATAGGATTATAACCAATAGTCATTCTATATCTTTATACTTTTTGCATGTAATAAAAAACATCTTTTTACTAACGTATGGGTAAGTTGGTGATATTTTAAATGGGCTGGCCAAAAAAATGTCCGATTGCAGCCTTTATATGGACACTGTTGTAGAGATCGGACGCCACTGTTCGAGTTGTCTTGAAACTTCTTATGACTGGACGATGCTATCACTTTGGTACAACTTTTAATGTCACATGGATACATTTTGACATCCACGGCTGAAATGACAGACAAATGTGAGTATTAAAAGTTTATACAATAAAAAAATCATAGATCTATATGAGAATGGATTTTGTTATCAACTTTTGTAGCTTAATCTTCCAACAACATTGAGAACAGTTCAAGATATTGTAACACCTGTTGTGATTTTCCAAGTGGTACAGAGTATAATGGGTAGTTAGCAATATCATGGAATAACCCTTGTTGGTGTTATTTATAGGATTTGAAGACAACGACAACTCTGACTACAATCTGTGACAGGTCGCACATGTCATACAAAAGAAATGCCAACTTTTTCCATCAGCAGCAAGATCTCTTTTATGTGCACTTTTCCTTACAAGCAGAATAGTATATAACATGAAATTAAATGCATGAATTTGGACAACTTGTATATTAATGCAATGAAATACATTTCCAATCAATATGTACCGTACTTATTTTCTTCACATTAATTTTATATCTAGGCTACCTGTACCTTTTACCTGTGTCTTGTCTTGCACGGCCTCAGATTCCAGCTGTTTTGATATTATCTCTTGTGTTTGGGCTATCAGACTTGCCTGTGCAATTGCATGAAGGTCCTGTATCTGCAAATAACCTGTTGGTATGTGACTTCTCACCCCCGAATCAGCCATGGCTTTCGGAATAGTGCTTGTCCACAGAAGTGTAGGCACTGCCATCACAGACTCCAACAACTTGTTATGTGTACTAGCATTTGACGATTCATTCACTGTGTTAATATTCTGAGCTGACGCAGACGTGCTTAGTGTGTCCGCCACATCTTGAGGTAAGAACTCAGTTGTGCTATGATGCACATTATTTAGTTCCACTTCACCACTTTCTCTTTCAATAATGTCAACTTTATAAGTAGTGTCCATTGTAAACTATAATTGTGCATGTAGACTACATCAGTATATGTGACACAACTTCATTTTTCATTTTCATTTCCTGGAAAATTTGATATCTTCAAATTAATTCCCAAACTGTACAGGCAAGCATGGAAGTACACTAAATCTGAAATGTGAAAGAAAAAAACCCCTCATTAAACAAATTAGATAATGTTTTCACACCATAAAAATAAAGTTTCCAAATATTATTAACAAAAAGTAAATGCCTTGCTGCATTCGATTGAGTGTTCTAAATTCCAACAATTAATTTTTGTCGAGTATATGTTGCAACCAAAATATAGCTATGGCTACTCTTTTATTGCAAAAAGGTTGTCAAAATGGATCCAGCAAAGTTTGTGTTTAGGCGATCAATTAAGGAGAAGTCAGAGATGAACAGTGTGTGAATTAGGCACAGTGTGCTTATGCATACTCAAACATTTATATATGTTCTGTTTTGGAGAGTTCTTGTTTTGTTTTACCCCTTTACAGATTTAAATTGTCGAAACCATGCCTGTATTGAAAGTATTCTTTTATCGATTTAGAATTAATTAACTGTGGTCTAATGACTGGAATTATTTTGTAATGAATTTTAACTAGGACATTATAAATAATCATAGAATTTAACAGTATAAAGTACCGGTACAATTTTCTCTTTAAACTCTGATTTCTCAACACTATTCTTTGATGATATACAGTCAAACCTGCTTGAGCGGCCACCTGTATTAAGCAGTCACCTGTCTTAAAAGGTCACCATAATATTCTACCAAATCATCAATTTTAGTGCATTGTGACCTGTATTAAGCAGCCACCTGTCTTAAGAGGCCATTTTTAATTACTCCCTTAGGTGGCAGCTTAAGACAGGTTTGACTGTATGTATGTTTTTTTAATGACACCTCTTGAAAACATTGATTATGGATGTCAAATGCACAGTTATATCAACTCATGGTCACAGAGGAAACCCACTGCCGCCACCTAAACTACTCTTCTTCTAATAACAGCAAGGATCTTTACCACATACATGATAGCACATACCAGTCTGATGGACCAGTCGTGGATCGCTGGTTGGAATTGGAAATAACCCAATAGATCCTTCGACCCATTGAGCCGAAAAGTATATGTATGTATATATTATATATACATAAACATACATATATATATATACATATAAAAACAAATTAGTGCAGAGTGCAGAATACCAGTTAAAATAGATGAAAAGCCATTGCAAAACAAGTAAACAAATACCAAAAACCAGTTATAACCAGCTGACCAGATAATATGAACAGCATGCATTCAGCCTTTCAGAGAAGATAATGTACACAAGATACTGGAACATTTAGTGTAATATTGAAAGAAAAATGTTCTGCAGATCAATATGAACAACTATGAAATGAATAGCTGCATTTAAAATCAAAATGCCAACAAAATCTGGTACATTGAAATCATGCAATGTAATTGTATACATTGTACAAATTTCCTAGGGTATAATTATACAAGTTATGTAGTAAAATAAGTTCTGCATATAATATATAGGCCCTAATAATTTATTAATTATTATAATTATAATGACAATATTAAACAAAAGAAACCTCCATTTGATTAACATTTTACAATAATGGCAGTTATCATGCTGTATGGATTCAATTACATAAAATCGAGGTTCACGTTCTTCTGCATAAAATATCTATTTATTTGGCATTGACCCATTGCATATAAGAAATCTATTTCGGTGTAGAGTAAATTTCCATCATGGGTTTTCTACCGGATGGAAATTTCAAAGCGAAAATCGGTCCTGACCAAGGCTTGCCAAATAGTTACTGACATCAAAACAAGGTTATTTTTATCAGTAGTTGTTATATATTGAGCAGCTTATTTACGATCAACTATAAAAGGTGCAGAAATCACCAGAGGCATAAAATAATTCGTTTCGAGATGACCCGAATAAAAGAGGTGGTGAAAACGAAAGTCAAAAACACCAGCAGATTATATCAAATCATGTATTAAACTATGACATCTATAAAGAAATGTATTAATGAATATTAACATTAATAACATACTATCCAGTATGATACTTTAAATAATAAGATAACTATAATAGTTTCCAAAACAGCAAATAAGCCATACTACGAAGACGTTCCACATTAAACATTGTATTCGGTGGCTACAATAGCAGAACGACGATTTCTGGACTACAACAAGTAGCGGATTATTGCTAAAACCGCACCGTGCCAAAACTGAACAACTTTTCGTTGGCAAAAACACCATTTTGTTTAATAGGCTATTAAATGTTTTGTTACATATTGAACAACAGAAATGTCAAAATGTCATTATATTACATAAAATTGCTCTGTTTACAACATACGAATCGATGGCCAAAAAGTCTTTGGGATAGTTAATACACAGTTTAAGGTCACATTATTGTCTGGAGATGCAGCGGAGCAGAAACCAATGTTATTTGCTCATCAAGACCGAGCTGCATGCCGTCATCACATGGTAAGCGATTCTCTTTAAACTAATCATCTACAAATATTCACCTGAAAGATTTAGATAAACTATTTAAAGTCCACAATCATATCAACACGATCTAGGAGCATTTGAGGACCAGTTTTATTTTTCCTGCCATTCCTTTAAGGGTTATTTGAAGTAGTTTTTGCAAAGTGGCATGCAATATTTTGTTTTGCAATTAATACTGTGATGTGGATATACAATAATTACAACATTAACGTAAAGTAGTTTGTTTTATTTAACGATGCCACTAGAAACACATCGATTATAAATCAGCGCTTATTTGATGTCAGATGAATGGCTATATTGACACATGGTCTCAGAGGAAACGCACTGTCGCCGCTTCATGGGCTACTCTTACCAAAAAACAGCAAGAGGTCTTTTATGTGCACTATCCCATAGTCAGAATAGCTGTCAACACGGAATTTGATAAACAAGATGTGTTTCACTGGCTGGAATGGAAAATAGCCTGTAAAATAATCTGCACTGTGGAGGATCGATCCCACCACAGCAGACATTCTACCTCTAGACTATGTCCCACTCCCCCAACATTAACGTGTTGACAAATTTATATTTATAAACATCATCTGCTTTGTATTTTTATATACGTTTTATCAGACAATTATTTTCTTTTGTATTTGAGATATTTGAAAACGTTACATTATCACTCAAACTGGGATGTCAAAATAAACTTAGTAAAAGTCATTTTAATTTTAGGGAATTGTCGCATAAAATTATACCAATGGTTTAATGTGTCTGTCGTTATCCAATAATTGCAATTAAAAAATATACAGAAGATAAAATTTGTCTTTTGCAACACAAAAAAGTTCACAGCTTTCGTAACGATGCGTTCGAGAGTACTTGGCAAAGAGAAGTCGATAGTCTGCAATGATCACATCTCTTCATTATGAGAGAACAAACGTGATTGGTTAATTGTGCAAAATTTTCCAATAATTAAAAACAATGCTGAAACAAATGTCTTCTATCACTATCAAGACACAATAAAGCACACATTTTGAAACGGTGTATTTTCAGTCTTTTAAAGTTAATTTTTATTTTTCTGTGATATGAAATCCACAAAACTGATTTTCTAACAGTGATGAATGAAGAAAATGAACCAATGAAATCAATGGTTACGAAAGAGCTAGACTTACGGAGATTTACGAAAAATAATTTTCTTGCCAAGATAATTAAAACCATAACTTTATTACATGTACAATATTACTGTTTTATAATATTACGAATAAATCCATATATGTGATGATTCTAAAGAAAATATCAAACGGTTGTGGATTTTGTTAATTATTATTTTTACGAAAAAAAACGAAGAAAAGCGGATATGGCGAACGTTTACCAGTTCCAACCGGTTTATAACTTTGGGAGTTTTCCTAGCATAGCAAGCTGGATCATCACCCGTACAACATCAAGGTATAGTTCTGTGTTGTATAAACATGTCCAGTCCCTTTTAATACAAAATATTAATTAAATAAACACACAATTAGTCATAAATATTTGACTCATGCGATCATGGGCGCCGCCATTTTATATGTATATAAACAACGGAAGTTGGATTCAAGTCGTAGGCAACCAAATTGGGGCATGTCATGTGACGACAAAATGCATGGCGGTTTTTTTATATTTTGTGTACCAATTTTAAGCGTAATTTTTGCAGCCAATAAAAACGTGCTTATGAATATGATTGATACCGGTCATTAAATTCCAGGAGTCTTTAAATTAAAAAAAACAAGGTTTACGTCTGAATATAATCATAATGAGTCTTTGTTTAGTTTATTAACAGCGTGACGGGGTTCGTTTTTCAATATTTTTGCATGATTTATATTTATTTTAACTCCGAAATTAATCATTCTAATGGAAAATCTCTGTTACAAAAAGTGCCATGGATCTGACAAATAAACTATTTTCAATTCAAAGTCAATAATTATAATACCCTTGAAAATGCAACTATCTGACTATTTCAAATAACGCTTGCTATGGATACCATGGCACTCCCTAGTCCACCAACAGTAGACATCTGGATATGACCCGACGTCTACCAGGTTGGCGCAAGCGCAGGTCTGAATAAAAAAATTTGCACTGTGACTACAAAATATATTTCGTCAGATTTTACAGGAAAAACACGTAACTATATAAAAGAATAAACGTGTGCGGTCATTTAAGACCACCATTTTGCATATAAAATTTGTTTAAAAGTTGGTGGACTAGGCACTCCTTAGTCCATAGGCTTGTGGTGCAAGTGTGCACAGATGTTGAGGGGCGTATATAAACGCTTTCCCCGACGGAAACTTTATCATAAATAATTAGGTAAGTATTTATCAGTATACCATTTTGAATGATTTACCAAACAACACGTGCACAATTGGATTATCGTGGATTTGCGGGAATCCAAATGGATTCTGGTAAAATTTGACGAAAAACGAGCCCTGCTTTGTACAAAAACAATGGAAATAAAAAACATTAGCCCACAATATAATAAAAATAAAGTTACATTCAGTTATTTTCATATTTTTTTTCTTTTCTACTTATTTATTGGATATTATAATTTTCACTTTCAGGTTATTTTGTCACATAAAGATTGACCACCATCAATGTACTGCACATGCTTATTGCGACGATGAGCACGCTGACAGAACATGCCTCCAAACTGCTGGACTTCAATCAGAAGTTGGACATTCAACTTTTGGACAATGTTGTCACTTGCATGTACCAGGGAGATGGACCACAGGTATGGTCTTTTAATCAAGTACTGTTTCTGCAAAAATATGTCTGAACTGGGTCAAATATGTTACAGTAACATCCTTTAAGACCGAAAGTGAAAGTAGACACACTTTATAAAACAAGAAACACCAATAAAAATGTTCTGTTCTGCGTGCAGACAGTAGACACAATTGGGTTGTTACCCTAGGTTTGTCATGTTTGATTTTCAAATACATTATCACTAACTACTGTAATAACTAACTAATAAAAATGAAATCCTTATCTTGCCAATTAGGGTTTATTGGTGATATTCCGACCCCTTGGATAAATCTGACCATTTCTACATTTCGTCAATAATGCAACACTAAGGTCACCGATCTCATCTACCAAACGGTGTAATCATTGGATACATGCGGAACCTTCAATAATAACATAGTTATAAGCTACTTCCTACATTCAAAATACATGCGTACCTGCATGACCTTTTCTCCTGGAGCCTGGTACCCAAAAAACGCAACTATTTTAGAAGAAGCATAATCTGCATGAAAGGTATACAATCCGATAATAAACTTTATTATTAAGTTTCTTAATCAGTAATTTTGATTAAAAATAATACAAATACTTGCTAAAATACAATGACAACAATATATTGATAACAAAAAAATGGGTCGGATTTATCTGGCATTTTTAAGCAACACATCTAAATGCAACCCATTTGTTTTTTTAAATGTCTCCATGGAGTCGGAATTACAATACTGTTGAATGTTAGCACCTGGCAATAGTCGAAATTATACTGAAGACATGGTCGGAATTTGCCGGTGTGGTGATACATTTTTAGAACAAATGGTCACTGATTGGCTACTGGGATTCACTGTCGGTTACTTAACATGTAAATCTGTCTGCCTAAACATCTGGTTGAATGATGCGGAGAGCGAATTGCTTACTACAAACGTGCAAGTCCAAAAGGGGTCGGAATATGACCAACATACCCTAACCTTTTTGCCAAATTTGTATTTAAAGGATTCACAGATTTGTTTCTTCAAAATCGTGAGTTGTGGTAATTTTTTTAACTTTAATCGACAGTCGTGACCGTTTTGATAGATTTCAATGTAGCAGCATACTAAAAGATGTGCACATTAAAAATTGTATACGATGTCTTTAAGAGTTTCTAACCTGCTCCAATGCACAAATAATGTGATTTCCCTGTAATATGCATATAACCGATTTATGCTATTAACAGATATGCAAATAAGTGGAACCTACTATATTTTGTACATAAATTATAGTATGTTGTTAGTATTTTGAAATGATTAATGTTATTTGATATTAAGATGTCAATTCTTCTGTTTAGCAACAGCGTATGGCCCAAGATGTACTTACCTCCCTGAAAGAGCACCCTGATGCTTGGACAAGAGTGGACACAATTTTAGAGTTCTCCAGCAATCAACAGACAAAATATTATGCTTTACAAATACTGGAAAATGTCATCAAGACAAGATGGAAGGTGCTACCAAGACCACAGTGTGAAGGTTTGTGATTTAAACAAATAAATTGAATTGCTCGAATGATCATTTGTTTACCTGCTGCTCAAAAATAAGTGGAATTCATACAATTAGTCAAATACTATCCATGATATGGTATATAGATTACAGATACAAACGTATTGGTATTTGTTATATATCTGACATATCAAAAGTAAAACCTGGCAAGTAATTATTAAATTGTGGAAAGGGAAATTTGAAAATAACCGGTATGGGGAGGTATTCATAAATGGCGTACGTTTTTTACTCAAGTCGGCTAATTTTGTCTAGTAAAGGCTAATTCGCAATTAAACAATCGATATATTTTGATTTAAGTCGCAGATGACACCGTCAAACAAATATAATATAATGGTTTATTTTTTTGAGAGATGCGTTTATATGACAAATGAATAAATATAAGATGAATAGTGACTACCTGATAGAGCCATGCTTAAAGTTTACTGTTTGGTCAACGAACCAACCGTGTCTGCCTGCTAAATATTTACCATGCAATTTCGTACCTATAGGCCTAGTTTGAAGACAATTATAATCGCACAATGTATATGACGTTACACTGATCATTGAGCCTCACTATGTCTTAGAGTTTGTACTGAAATGAAAAACCCAATCGCGTCGAGCGTAACAAACACCACATCTAATAACATATAGATATATTATATCACCAATTTTCCCAATGTATTTATTTTAGGATTATTCACAACCTATATATAAATCATTAATGAGATATAATTGCTATCAGTATTTATACTTTGTGTCTTTGCATGTACTTGTCGATGTTTACACACAAAAACATTATTTGTATTTAATGATGTTTGTGCTTTGTATAGGTATCAAGAAGTACATTGTTGGTCTCATCATTAAAACCTCATCGGATACACCAACTTTGGAAAAAGAAAAAGTGTATCTGGGAAAACTAAACATGATATTAGTGCAGGTAAGCTGCCGTTAAATTACTTTTAGTAACTAACATTAATTTTCACATAAAATATTGTTCAGCCCTGTATTCATTTATTGGTCTCCATACAGACCCCATACTGTGTGGTCAGAGGATATCACTGGTTGATTGTTTTTAGTATCATTCTATCCAATTAGGAAATGGCTAATTCAGGTATGCGTGGGTTTATCTCTAAAAATATAGATCTTTAATAAACGAGCTATTGTCTGCAATAAGAAAGTTTTCCATATTTAAGATAGTTTCATAACCAAAAAAAAGTTGTGTTTCGTTACTTTAAACTATTCACGCAGTCCGTTGTTTTGTTAATGTTCTACAGAAAAAGCTGAGAAATTGGCATTGCATAATGTCTGTTTGATTCCAATCTTTACAAATATTCTAACATAACTAATAATGCTGATTTATAAAATTTACAAAATACATGTATAAAGAAAGTAACAAAGACAATTTCTTTTAAATAAAAGAATTGTTCATCATGGTGACGAACACATAAGAGGTTGTCTAAAATTGTATGACATACATCAAATCGGAACTTTGTATTTGGGAGAATGTAGGAATACGGAAATGCATGTTGATCTTGTTATAATTTTGGCTAGTTATGTGTAATTTTTCTTCAGATTTTGAAATATGAGTGGCCTAGAAATTGGCCTTCATTTATTGGCGATATTGTTGGTGCAAGCAAAACAAATGAATCTCTTTGTCAAAACAACATGACTATTCTCAAACTTCTAAGGTAGGTAACTGTTGTTAACATATATTCTTCTTCATCTATCATACTGCTAAACATATACTTATTTAGTATGCAGGCCTAAAAGTATTTTGATTATTCAACTTTTTCTTTTTAATTTTAGTTTTATTTTCAGGTCATTAAGAGCCTTCCAGTTTCCTAAATTCTCAGAAAAATAATATATAATATATAATATAATGAGTGCTATTAATAGTCGCATATAGGTGAAATAATCCTGAAGCGACTTTAAACTTCAAATCATTCATTCATTGCTATTAATAATAATTGCTTCATTTCCATTTGTAATGCATTAAAAAGTGCTAATTTTGTTATTTAGTGGGATGCAATAGGTTGTGCACCAATATTGCCTTGAGTATTATAGCACTTGCGTGGTATTAACAACTTCAGTAATTAGGTTAAGCTGGTAACTTATTAGTCTTACAGGGCACAAAATTTCAGAATTTTAGGTAACCGGAAATCGGTTCACGTGGTTTTTACCTAGGTAACCCATTGTTCGG